>PVIJ01014114.1:0-42204 GCA_004024925.1 Scalopus aquaticus | reverse complement strand
GATAAGACCTCAAACCATAAAGTTTATAGAAGAAAAGATAGGCAAAACTCTACATGACATACATCTCAGCAAAATCTTTAAAACCACTTCCCCCATAGCGAAGGAAGTAAAAGAAAAGATAAACAGCTGGGACTACATCAAACTAAAAAGCTTCTGTACAGCAAAAGAGACAATAATTAAAACAAACAGACACCCTACTGATTGGGAGAAGATCTTTGCACACAACACAACCGATAAAGGACTGATAACAATAATCTACAGAGAGCTCACACAACTCAAAAACAACAAAGCCAACAATCCAGTCAAAAAATGGGCAGAAGAGCTAAAAAGACACTTCTCCAAAGAAGAAAAGCAAATGGCCAACAGGTACATGAAAAAATGTTCAACATCACTTATAATCAGGGAAATACAAATGAAAACCACAATGAGATACCACCTCACCCCAGTGAGAATGGCGCACATCAATAAAACAGGCAACGACAAATGTTGGCGAGGATGTGGAGAAAAAGGAACTCTACTACACTGATGGTGGGAATGCAAATTGATCCAACCACTATGGAAAGCTGTATGGCGTTTCCTCAAACTGCTAGAAATGGAACTTCCATATGACCCAGCAATACCACTACTGGGAATATACCCAAAAGACGCAAAAACACTAATCCGAAAGGATACATGCACCCGCATGTTTATTGCAGCACTGTTTACAATAGCTAAGGTATGGAAACAACCCAGATGCCCAAAAATAGATGACTGGATCAAGAAGATGTGGTACATATACATAATGGAATACTATTCAGCATTCAAAAAAGACAAACACATACAATCCGCAGCAACATGGATGGACCTAGAGGGGATCATGATCAGTGAAATAAGCCAGAAAGAAAGAGAAAAATATCGAATGATTTCACTTATAACGGGAATATAGGGGAGCCAAATAAGAAAGCAACATTCAGCAGGGAAGGAGGGGAGGGGGAGGGCTCAAAGGGGGGGAGGAGGGGAGCACGGAGGACTATGGTGATGGCTCCACGGGTGAACAGGTGGTGGTAACTTGTGGGGAATACATAACAATGTAAAAGATACGAATAACAAAAATAAATATTATATTAAAAAAAATAAAAACAAGACAAAGAAAAAAACCTCATTAAAACCAATGAGAGTACTCCAGGGTAAGAAAAAAATGCCCAATAGCTTTCCTTAGTTTTAAATGGTCAAAGTGAATTAATCCTTAGTATACTGTTCATCTCATCAGTTCCTGGTAGAACCACTAGTTCTACGTATAGTTCTACCTTTGCTTAACCTCTTTCCCAGAGTAAGCATGCTGTCCAGATCTCAGGTATTTCAGATCTTAAGTTATTTCAGATAACTTAGATTTTCCCTATTTCACAGCCCTAAACTGAAACCCTTGAACTCTTAGCAAAATGTACTCCTCTTTTCTGCCCTGTGTCACTGTCCCTAAAAATTTAAAAGGGAGAGACTTACTTTGAAAATGGAATAGTAATGTTAGGTGCACATGAGAGGGCCTGTATTTTGAGGTTCAGGGTGATTTCTCTTTTCACAGTCAAGTTGTAACCATTTTGGACATATCATTGCTTCCTCCATTTGATGTGACGCGTAGCCCAGAGAAAATTAACAACATGAGTGATGCCCTAGTACTAAAACATTCACTGACAAAAACTCAGAATAGCCAACACAATACTGAAGGAGAATGACAAATCTGGAGGTCTGGCATTACCTGACTTTAAGACTAACTATAAAGGTACAGTAATCAGTAGAGTGTGGTATTGGTGACAGAATGAAAAAATTAGAACAATGACCAATATGGCATTCAGTAAGTGAATGGATAAACTATGATAGAGCCAGACATTGTGATATTCAGTGCCAAAAACAAATAAGTGAAATTTAACTGAGTATTACTAAGTGATAGAAGCCAATTTGAAAAGAGTACATACTGTATTATATATTATATGTAATCAGAAAAGCAACACTACAGATACATAAAAAGCCCAGTGACTGCCAAGGGTTGGTTGGGAAGGGAATAAGTAGACAACACAGAAGGTTTTTAGGGCAGTGTATATTTGATAATGTATGCTAATGATGGATGTATGTCATGCTATTTTTGTTTAAACCCATAGGTGTACAAGACTAATAGGAAATCCTAAAGTAAATTTTGGAGTTTGGCTACTTATGATGTGTCAATGTAGGTACATTTTTGGCAAAAACTACAGCATTCTGGTGGGTGATGCTGAAGATGGAAGAAGCCATGCATGAGTAGGGGCAGGGGTACCTGGGGAGATCTGTGTCTTCCTCTTATCTTTGTCGTATACCCCAAAACTCTATAAAAATAAAATCATTTCAAAAATTGAACTAGGAAAAATAATTGAAGCAAAAATTTATTATAAATCAGATGGATCTTACCAGATCACTATTCAAACTTTTCTTGGGTTCTTTGAAGACAAAAAACAAGGACTCAAACCTATAGTTAAATGCCTTTTATTTAAAAGTGCTCTCCTATCTTGCATTAATCCTTCTTGCAGGCCTGTCCTGTCAAGCAAGAAACCAAGTAGGTGAAGAAGATACTGATTTATTTTTTTCAAATCCTCAGGGCCACCAACAAAACCATTATCTCTTGCTCACTGGTGATACCTAACCCTGATATCAATTTTGCCTGAAGCCACTTGTTGCACTAAGTGGATATCATTTTGGTCTTTCTCAGCAGCCTTTAGAACAGGGCAGTCGATAACATTTTATCTCCCCCTGGGGAGGACAGCAGTATACCATGGCCCTAGGGTCCACTGCAACCTCCTTTTATATTTCCTGGGTCCCCTCTCAAAACACTAACACCTCAAATTCCCTTGTCATTCAGTTCTGATGTAACATGTATACAATCTCCTGCTTTGTTCAAAGAGTAAAGAAGCCTATAAAAAGGATTCCCTTGCTCTCAGTTTTAGCAGATAAAAGGACATGAAGCTTCAAAAGACAGATTACAATTTAGTGAAACACAGTCCTTTATTTAGTACATTGCTTATTGAAGAAAAGAAAAACACTCTCTTTGGACTGACTAAAGACTATCCAAACTTATCCCAGAACCCACAAAACAGGCATTCTGAGCTTCAATAAATATTACAATAAGAAATGTCAAATTTTCCTGAATTGGCAACACCATTTTATGAATTGATTATGAGGAACAAGATACTCTCTTCTGTGGTCAATCAAACATGAACAGATATCCTATAATCCAAAGAAACTCCTAAATACTTTCATTATCTAACCCAACAGGTTACAAAAGTACATTTGTTTATTTGCATGTAAGATATTTGTACAAGCTTGTGGAGTTCTAACTCAATTTCAATTAAATCATCAAATATGTGTGGCCTCCTATAGCGTCACCTTTGACCAAGTTGAGAATGTTTATATCCCCACTCCTTAACTGTGCAGAAACTATAACCTGTCATTCCCTCCTCAAATCTGCCTGGTTGGAAGTGGCTTTCTGTCAGAGAGAGTCAGCTCTTCAGATGGGGTTGAATCTGACAGTCTTTTACAATTCTGTTAGAATTTATCTCATGTGAGTTTGATCTGGATTGACAGTCATGGAAAACATGAAGGACAGTCCAGGAACAAACTATTGGATGGTTTCTTTTATAGATGGATTATAGAGAAAGAGGGTCAGAAAACAAACAAACAAACAAAAAAATCAAAACACCTAACAACCTGACTGTAAATTGAGGCTACAAGAGGGCCTCCCTGGTGGTGCAAGAGGGTAAGCCTCAGCACCATGAAACTTGTGGCACCCACTGCAGCACGAGTTGGATCCCGTGCCAGGGAGCTTCCCACGTGGCACAGCAGACCTCTCCTGCCTCACCTGCTGCTCCTCTCAGCAGTGTATTTCAGTCAGCCTGCCTGTTCTGCTCCCCACTCTGTCTCTGGTGAATCCTCTCACCCCTCCCTCCCATCTCTGGCCTAAAGCCCAGCTCTGGTATGCATAAATAAATAAATATTTAATTTTTTTTTGTTGTTCAAGCTGGGGTACAGGTCATAGGCGGGGGGCGGCGAGAGGGTTCACCAGAGACAGAGTGGGGAGCAGAACAGGCAGATCAGAAATCCACTGCTGATCGGACCAGTGGGCGAGGCAGGAGAGGTCTGCCGCACCATGTGGGATTCTCCCCGGCCGAGCTTCGAACCCACATCACGTGCTGCCGACAGCTCCACAGTGCAGCACTCAACCGCTGCGCCACCAGGGAAGCCCAATCTTTAAAATTAATTAATTAATTAACTAATTAATTAATTAATTAAGGCTACAAGGGAGGAAGAGGAAGATGGAGAACAAAGGGGGGAAGACACCCAGTGGACTATGTTGGAGGATTATGGCTGCTTGGGTGTTAGGTATAGACTGGTAACAAAGTTTATAGTAATACTGTTACACAGAAACAGCATTAACTGTGTTAACAGCATTAACAGTTTAAAAACCTAATATTCTTCACTTTCTTTAAAGGATGGAGTATGAAAGCTCAGGAAGATGAAATTTGTAGAACAAATCTATTAGAAGCAAATTGTTCAGTCACCCTCTTACCATAATGGGAAGGCCCAGAGGACATTTCTTTTGCCAAAACTTCGCGAATTACTAGCCCAAAAACTGGTACCCCTTAAAAGTTCTGCAAAGAGTATTCTTTCTACTATATAAAGGAAAGTGGAGGTGCTACAATGGAATTATTCCTGATCATTATGGGAAATACTGAATTTTTGAGTTGTAATGGAAAACTTAATTGTAAGAGAAGGCAGAGGTATCTTTAACTTCTTTATTATCTGTTTCATCTGGTGATACAACTATTCACCAAACACATGAAAAAAATCCTCTGGGTCACAACTGACAGTTACTTTCCTTACCATCACCCTCAATTTACTCACACTTTTCAAATGTGTGTTTACTCACACTTCTCCCCAGCCATGATATCATTGCCTTACGTGACAGCTTTCTGCTGTCAAATTAGCTGAGCAGAAAGGTTCCCAGAAACCCCTTCACTGAATGTTTAGGAATTAGGTTTTGTTTTTTTTTTTTAGATTTATTTTTTATTTATACATACAAGCTGGGGTACAGGCCAGAGGCGCAGGGCGGCGAGAGGGTTCACCAGAGCCAGAGCGCGGAGCAGAACAGGCAGATCAGAAATACACTGCTGAGGGGAGCAGCGGGCGAGGCAGGAGAGGTCTGCCGCGCCATGTGGGAATCTCCCTGGCCGGGCGTCGAACTCGCGTCGCCGCTGCCGACAGCTCCACAGCGCAGCGCTTAACCACTGCACCACCGGGGAGGCCCAGGAATTAGTTTTGACCACAAGAGATATTTATGTAAATTTGGAAGGCAGAAATAGAAAACAACTATTTTTATGTATTTCAATAAGGAATTTATTCTAAAGAATAAACTCATAGCAGAAAATGGTAAGTACTATTTAAGTGCTAGAAAACAGCTATTTTTATGCTCTGAAGATTAATGTTGTGCTAAGTGCTTTTGACTTACACAATATTACAGATGCTAGCTCTTTTTGCTGGTGTGGGGAAGTAGCTGGTTTTCTCCATTGGCTCCTCTGAATTCTGAGCCAGGCATGTGTGAGGTTCCATAATGAAGGACATGAGTTTACTGCCCAGTGGACAGGAGTTTGACCAGTGCTCTGGCCGATCATTTGCCTCAAAGGAGAGGAGGGCAATGGCCAGAAGTATGAATCTGATGGTTTGAAAATGACCTGGAGAAAATGTAATAACAAGGAAGTCTGACAAACTGGCACATGCATAGACCATCCAGAGGGGGCATATAATATAAAAATACTTGTGTTCTATGTAAATGTGTGAGAAGGCTTAATAATTAAACAAGATAAGTCAACCTGTGGATGAGAGTAGAATTTCTCCAGCTATTCCTTCTTTGTCTGATGGGCTCAAGTACGAAGTGACCACCATGGCATGGATGGATATTTTATAGGCACTAAAGAGAATGGTTTCAAATCACCAGGGAATACCCAGGTACCACCACTTCTCTATGCTTAAACTGCCAATATCAGTAAACAAGACTGACTTTTAATGTCCTGCTATTTCCTGGTAAATTCAGCCAGCTTCCCAGTGATGGGTTACTACTGACTGACCAGTTCTGTCATGGAAGGGACATAATTCGTTCTCTCTAGAACATGCACATATGCTGGTCAGAAATTTGCCTTCTCTGATTCAATCCTATTGAAATAAAATCTGTGGAATTATGAAAAATCTTATTCAATATCTCAGTATCACACACAGTATAACTTATGACCAAGAAACTAACATGTCAGCAATGGGAGCATGACAATGGTTCTGACAACAATGGAGTTCATTTATCTTATCATGTTCTCGTTATCAAAAGGTAGGTGCTCTGATATAATGATGGAATGGTTTTTGTAACAGTAGTTATATACCAGCTGGGAGGCAAAAGCTGGATGGCATGAGATAATAATTGCTCAAAATCAGTACCAATATAGGTCAAATTGGTGTGCCAGTTACTGTATTTCTTTAATCATTACAAAATCTGGGAATTTTTTGACTGTATTAGTTAGTGTAATAGGCTGGAATCTGTTTTCAGTGAAAATATTTTGAATTCCTTAATCTTGAACTCTTAAACTTGCTTCAATATATTTTTCTATTAAAATGTGTTAGGATAGAATATAGCTATATTTTATACAAAAACTGAGTTAATACCAAATGCTTACTATTCTTATACTAACCAATATTAACTTCCCCTAGCACAAAAGTTTTCAAACTTAGTATCAGTGGAATCACTGGGGACCTTGAGAAACATACATATTTGGTACTATCTCTTGAGAATATGATTCAGTAGATTTGCTAGAGGCCACATGATTCTGTATTATAGCACCCAGGTGATACTGACACATTTTCTGGAGACACTAAATCAAATCGAACAAAGTGTATTAAATTTCTATTCAATTTTCTCTTCTACAATATGCAAACTTAAACTCTACAGCTGAAACTGAAAATAAAGGTTACTCTTCTGAATCTTGCTCTCAATCCAATGCATATCTTCAATGATGAATAAAAATCAGAGGTGGTGAGAATAGAATTTGAAGTAGCAACTTTTCAGGATGAAGGGAAAAATAATAAAGACTGAAAAATGTCCTTTTCCTAATACCAATAAAAATGTCTTATATTTTTACAATACTTCATAGTTTTCAAAGCACTTTCAAATATTATTTTATTTGATTCTCACAATTGAATAAGGTTAGGAATGGGATTTGTATTGCTCTTTCCATGTCCCATGGGTGAAAAAGTGAAGTAACAACAGAAATGTACTTCATGTCACCTTTTGGTGAGGGACTGAGTGATCAAATGCTGCAGGGAATCTCTGGGGACATATGTACAGAAACAGAGAGATGTAAAATTGTTTTTTGGCCTATAGAAAACTTTGAAAGTCAGAGGCAATCAGTTATCTTCTTTAGAGAAACATACTGAAACAGTAAAATAATCCAGTCACTAATGGAGAGTTAAGCAGCATTTCTGGTTTATCAGTAAAGAAAGAAGAGAACTAGATATGAAATTCATTTTGAATGCAGTTTTTATGCCTCATCATCATGTTACTAAATAAAATTAAAGATTGCTTATAACTAGATTATATTTTGCATATTCTAATCATTTGAGGTATGGTTTTATTTTAATTTGTTGTATATGTACATATTATAAGATTATATAGGTATCGGGGCTCTCTATTTTTATTGGTGTTAATGATTTGTTCTAAAGTGTATTTGGAAAGTAACTTGCACAAATTGAAGAACAAGGATTAAAATATACATAGCGAAAATGATAATTTGGGGGCAAAAATGTTTACATTCTTTAAGCTTTCAAGCAAAATGTTAAAAACATAAACTTTTTCAGTGTAATGATTTGTTCGTGAGTAAAATTAGATTTCATAGGTTCATAATAAGTTTAAATGTAGAAAAAAATTAATGCAAATGACACCCTGCAATGTTATTTGTAGGAGACAAATTTAAAATAAATGTATTGAAGATTATTAAATTCCAATTATTTTATAAACTATTGTCAGATAAAAGTGTAATAAAATTGATTCCATGAATATTAGAGCTCTTAGAAAGCATATGCAAATTCTGATACAATACATTTGTATCAGTCATAAAAATTATTGTGCTTATTTTAACATTATTAATATTAAAGATTCCTAAAACAATACTAAACTTCAATGTCGAGAGGTATAAAATTTAAACTGTCATTAAAATAACTCTATTGAATTTCTCACACTATTTAAAAAAGTAGATATTATGGTGGTGACACCTGAGATGAGGAAATCCTAGACTTCCAAAACATTAACAACAATGTAAGCCAATGTTACCTCAATTAAAAAAAAAGAAAAGGAGGGTTCTGTACAACTTTTTAAACCAGAAATGTCATGTGTGATGCAACAAAGATAGCAGGCATTTCTGGATGATATTTACTATGACTTCAAGGATTCTGTGAATGAGTACACATACCTAGTATGCGTATATTTGGTTTTATTAACCACACAGCCCAAAGATTCCAATTGCCATTTTAATAAAAGAGAATTCTATTTTGACCTCTTTATCCCTGAGTCAGTGCAGTTACTGAGTTCCTGGAATTAATAAATAAGCAAACCAGGATTTGAATTGTGGATTTGGAGACTCTGCTTTCCATACATCCCAGTAGCTGACATAAAGCTGATTATTTAATAGATAAGATGGTATTCAGTTTCAGAACCGAAAGCTAGGGTGTGTTTTCCAGTACAATGCTAGCATTCTCTTAATAATGCTGCCATTTTAACTTGAGAGACATGGCTACTGTATGGTAACTAAAACACAAAATTTCAATAAATTGTTAGATTTATTTTTTGCTACAGAATTTTGTGTTTTTTTGTGGTAAGTTAGGTTCCTTTTACCTTTGTATTATAGAATGCACTGTCCTTTCTGGCATATAATGTTGATAGAAGATCAATAAAAGTTTATGGAATTAAAAGTGAATGGAAATACAGAAATGATACAGTATATTTAAGCGAGGGATAACAAGCTCGATAACCCACATTATCTAATTACCAGGAAAAATGGATATTCTGTTAGCATAAAACACCTGCCCAAACCCAATTCTATAATTTTAATCACATAACTCCATGTGCTAGAATGTCCTTTCCTCCACCCTAGCCATAGATTGCCAAAATTAAATCTACAGAATCAACTGCAAATTATTGTTCTTTTATGAAACCTGCTCTGAATTTCCCTACAGTTTGCTACAGCCCTTACTCCATGAACACCCCAAATAATGTAGGTACATAGTCTCGCTTAGATGAACTAAAGAATATATTATGAATTCCAGCTGAGTGTATTCTCTCTCTCTCTCTTTCTCACACACATACACACAGTGCATACACACACACTCACAATATGGTTTTAAAAGGTTCTTAATAGTAATTGTCTCTTATTCATTTCTATATTCTTTGCACATCTAACTTCTTACCTGCATATGCAATATTGGATATTATAGCAATAATTCATTGTAATAGAAATTTTCCATGAGAATGAGTACTTTAAATGTTTATTTTGATTTAAAAATATATATAGATATAAACAAAATAAATATAACTTTTTAATTTTAAAGTAAGTTTCAAAGTCCCTGAGTAAAACTGTATGGAACCTTAAGAATTGCGCATGATTAAGTAACTAAATATGGAAATATAATTACTACATAAACAATTTTGAAATTTTTGTTTTAATAACACCGTGTTATTTTAAACTTAAAAAAATATTTATTTATGCATACAAGAGCTAGGGGGTAGGCCAGAGGTGTGGGGGTGGTGAGAGGATTCACCAGAGAGACAGTGGGGAGCAGAACAGGCAGATGTACTGAAATACACTGCTGAGGGGAGCAGCGGGCAAGACAGGAGAGGTCTGCAGCACCATGTGGGAAACTCCCTGGCTGGGGATTGAACTCATGCTACAGTGGCTGCTGATAGCTTCCTAGTGCTGAGACTTAACCCTTGCGCCACCAGGGAGGCCCCACTTTTTTTTTTTTAATTATTTGCTAAACACCTGTGTCCTCTTTCTATGCAGTGCCTGCATTCATATAGGAGCTATTTGGTTCCTCAAGTTTCCCCTTTCAATCACTACACACTTTCCAATGACTAAACTAAAGTCTTATCAATTTAGGATGTCACAAAATCAATGCTGCATTTTGTTGTCTACTTAGCAAATGAATGATATTGTTAAAATGACTTTAATTGTAAAATACTTCTTTTTAGGTAACACAAAAACATTCTCCTTGTGACTTATACTAACTTCCCCTTTTTTATCTCCCATACACATTGTTCAAAACTTAGGTTAGTAATTATGCTTGGAAGCTTGCTCTTTCCTTATATAGCATAGTGTACATGATTCTGTCCTGTGATCCCTCAGGATTTTGTATAAGCCTCTATCTCTAGCCCAATAACATTCTATGACAGGGTCTATTGGGTAAATTCTCTGACAGCAGTGAATGAATAGACTTGAATGGTAATAGTGAACACAGCAAATAAATAATAGTCCACTCTAGTGTATAGCTATTAAGCATAGAATTTATATATGTGGGGTTTATGTCAAAATATAATAAAGGTATTCTTGATAGTGAAAAATTTTAAGTCATTTTACCCTGCTGTCTGATTTGCTATAAAAACTATTCAATGAAATTCTAACTCATCAAGCAATTGAATTAACCTGCTTGAATTTATTTAAAAATATATTTCTGCCTAATTTAAACTATTTAAAAGAATAGGAAAATATATACATACAGGATATTTTAAAAAGTATAACAAGAAGATCGCATTAAGGGAAAAAGGTAGTCATTGTTATAACAAGCTTCTTGCAAACAAGGAGTTTCAGAAAAGTGGAATGCATCTTTTATTTTTTTTAATATAATAGATATTTATTTTTGTTATTCGTATCTTTTACATTATTATGTATTCCCCATAAGTTACCCACCACCTGTTCACCCGTGGAGCCATCACCATAGTCCTCCGTGCTCTCCTCCTCCCCCCTCTTGAGCCCTCCCCCTCCCCTCCTTCCCTGCTGAATGTTGCTTTCTTATTTGGCTCCCCTATATTCCTGTTATAAGTGAAATCATTCGATATTTTTCTCTTTCTTTCTGGCTTATTTCACTGATCATGATCCCCTCTAGGTCCATCCATGTTGCTGCGAATTGCATGTGTTTATCTTTTTTGAATGCTGAATAGTATTCCATTGTGTATATGTACCACATCTTCTTGATCCAGTCATCTATTTTTGGGCATTTGGATTGTTTCCATACCTTAGCTATTGTAAACAGTGCTGCAATAATGGCCAACAGGTACATGAAAAAATGTTCAACATCACTTATAATCAGGGAAATGCAAATTAAAACCACAATGAGATACCACCTCACCCCAGTGAGAATGGCGCACATTAATAAAACAGGCAACAACGAATGTTGGCGAGGATGTGGAGAAAAAGGAACTCTACCACACTGCTAGTGGGAATGCAAATTGATCCAGCCACTATGGAAAGCTGTATGGCGTTTCCTCAAACTGCTAGAAATGGAACTTCCATATGACCCAGCAATACCCACTACTGGGAATATACCCAAAAGACACAAAAACACTAATCCGAAAGGATACATGCACCCGCATGTTTATTGCAGCACTGTTTACAATAGCTAAGGTATGGAATGCATCTTTTAAAAGAGACCATGTTTCTCTCTCTCTCTCTCAGCGGGTAGGGGGAGGGGGGGTGGGTAGGGGAGGATAAGGGCACAAAATGGAGCAGAAAAGGACACAAGGGACCATGGAGATGGATCACGGGTGAATTGGTGGTGGGTTACCCAAAGGGAATACAAAATGTAAAAGACATAAATAACAATAAAAATATATAAAAAAAGAGACCATGTTTCTCTTATAATAAATTTTGAGATAAATATCTTACTTGCAATAGTATAGAGAAAACATTAAGACACACATGACAATATCCTCAGCAGAAATGGAAATTATAGAAATATTGCTTGTGGTTGTCTTTACTTAAATTTGGAGTATAATATTAAATATAACTCATTTAATGCAGAATTTGGGAATAAGCCAAAAACTATGTAAGATAGATTTTTGAACCACATTATTTCCTGAATCCCATATATTAGTGAACACTCAAAAACATCACAACAATAAAACCCTCCATCTCTTCTGTCACTAACCTTGCAATTTTCCCTCTTTACTGAATCATAAGCATAAATATACAAATATGTTATATTAACTACAATCATAAAACAAAACAAAGCCTTTTATTACCTCCAGATTCTCTTCCAGATATCTCACTGATTCCCTTTTTACCTTTATAGCAGAACTCCTTGAAAGCATTTCTAAAATAAATTGCTTCATCTCTCTTTCTAACATATATTGCATTAAAATCTAATTTGAGTATCTGTTCTGTTCTCTATAACTGCATTTTGAAGAAAATCCATTTTTTTCTTCAGCGGTACTGCTGACCTGGATGTTGTCAGACCCCACCCAGCCCAGCTCTCCACCTTCATCTACATGAGCGTCTCAGCACCACATGCACCTTCTGCTCTTGGTTTTAATGTCTCCAACCTTATTTGCTTCTCTCTTAGGATACTGGAAATCCCTCTTCTGGCTCTCCCTCCTTTCATTTAGAAGAGTAAATTTTCTTTAAATATCCAGAACAGGCATTCCCAGTATGTATCACTCGGGCATGTGGATTATTTTCAGCTAAAGTAAATGAAGATCCTACAGCTTTAGAAAAAAAAAAAAAAAAGAATAACATTCCTTTAAGTATAAAAGAATGAAGATTTGAGATATTACTTAAAATTAGGAATTTCCCAACCACTATGGAAAGCTATATGGCAGTTCTTCATACTACTAAAAATGGAGTTTCCATATGACCCAGTAATTCCACTTCTAGGAATCTATCCAAAGGACACAAAAACATTAATTCAAAAGGATACCTGCACCCCTCTGTTTATTGCAGCACTACTTACAATATGGTAAGATATGGAAACAACCTAAATATCACCAAATAGATGACTGGATCAAGAAGATGTATATATATAGGCAATGGAATACTATTCAGCAATCAAAAAGATAAACTTGTGCCATCTGCAGCAACATGGTTGGAACTGGAAGGGATTACAATCAGTGAAATAAGTCAAAAAGAAAAAGAAATATATCAGATGGTTTCACTTATAGGAGGAATTTAAGGAAACAAAACAAAGGATCAGGAAAAAAATAAAATCAATTAAAAAACAAAATTAACAAGCAACTATTAACCAGAGACACTCTGTGGGGGTGGGGGGGGAGGGAGCAAAACATGGGAGTCAAGAACACAAGGGACTATGGTGATGGTGCATGGGTGAACTGGTGATGGGAATTGTATGGGAATCTACACGTGAAAGGAGAAAGCATGCATTGTACAAAAGAAGGATGATGTAAAATATATATAAAATAAAATTTTAAAAACTCATTCTATTATTTACAAGAATAATCTTTCCACTAGAGTAGGCTTTATATATGGCAGGGAAAATATCTAGTAACAGAGCATCCATTCTTTGTCATATGAGTAAACCTCTCCACAGTGTGAGTTCCCCTTTTCTCTCCTGAAGGCCCAGGAGCCTGTATCATTCCTTAACTCAGGATATACACACAACTTCATTTTGTGCCACCTTAAAATCTACATCCATGTGTGTCCTGCATACATATACAATGATACTTGTTTTTTTCTCCTGCTAGACTATCCGATATTATTTTGATTGCTCGAGAAGTCTAAGAACTCAAAAGAGTAGAGAGAAATTTCTTCTCATTCCTTTAATTGAACTTTAAATGGTATCTTGTTAGGGGACTATCCTTAGACCTTTTTTTTTTTCTTTTCTTCATCCATGCTGTGTGTGAACTAAAGTCTACTGACTTTAAATAACATAAATGACTAAAATTTCAAAATACTCGCAACTGTGAATACTGATTTTCAAGTCACATCTGAATTTCAGACTTACATATATCCAATTGTCTATATGGCATCTCCATGGGATGAGTCATAAAAATATTAGACTTAAAAATTTCACAAAAATCTCATCTGTCCCTACTCTAAAAATCACGGCTGCTTTAAGCAACTTTTTCTGTCACATGCTTCTTTATGATAATAAATTGCCATTATATGCTTCAACTGGATCCAGCAAGCACACTGAATGAAAGGATAATTACAGGCTGTTTTCTCTCAAAAACTTAGATGCAAATATCTTGAAAGTTAAGTAACTGAATCAAGATTATGTAAGAAGGGGATGATACCTAATAATCAAATGATATTAATGCTGAGAATATATTTGCTCTATATATTTGCTGAGTATTTCATAACCATGAAATACAATACACCACATTAACTGAAAAGTAGAAAAATCATGTGATTTTATCAATATAATAAGCATTTGAAAAGCTCAATGCTCATTTAGAAGAGATGAGACTTAATTACTTAAGATTTTCTGCCAATCTTTATGGAATTATGAAATATTGAAACTGAAAACAAGAAAGGTCACTCCAACTATTTCCATTTATCATTGTACTGGAAGATCTAGCTCACAAAATTAGTCTAGAAAAATAAAATGAATAATAATTAGAAAAAAAGAAATAAATGACATTATTTTCAGTTGAGGTGATGGTATATACAGAAAATACATAGAAACCTATAGGAAAATTATTAGAACAAGTAAGTGGATTTAATAATTTTGTGAATACATGTATAATGGAAAAAATTATACTTCAATATCAAACAACTAGAACACATCTTAAATGTCATTTATAGTCGCATTAGTGGCATAGATACCATTTATAGTAGCATCAGCCATAAACATGCAGGCCTAAATATTTAGAAAAGTCAAAGCTGATCTCAAAGTCCATTGATTCAGACTATTTTCATTAATTAAAAAATATTTAAATATATCAATTTCTTCCAAATTTATCTTCATGTGTTAGAATCTCAAGTAAAATATACTACACAGTTTCTCTTCAAATATATTTAAAATTTTGCATGGAAAACAATCATCCAATAGAAGCAGAGTAAACTGAAGATAAACAGAGCAGGAGGAATTTTATATCCATATGTTAGAACCTATTTATAAAGTTTTCTTAATGAGTACATTGTCATAGTACCAGAAGGAAAAAAACTATAAAAGTCTGAAAGGAATAAGAGTGAAAATCATAAGCTTAGTTTTATGATTCTTTGATCAAAATAAATGCTTGTTTGTCTCTCATTTCAGCTCTTTATTTTTAAGTTAACACATCTATAACTATCACATTGTCCCTGGTCATACAAAAAAATCTTGTCATTTTAAACCAAATATGATTTTGCTCATCTTTCCTATTTTTGTTTTGGTCTTCCTCATCTTTAAAAACCCCAAATGGGGCCTCCCCGGTGGCGCAGCAGTTAAGCGCTGTGCTGTGGAGCTGTTGGCAGCAGCAATGCGTGTTCCATGCCCAGCAGGGGAGAATCCCACATGGCGCAGCAGACCTCTCCTGCCTTGCCCGCTGCTCCCCTCAGCAGTGTATTTCTGATCTGCCTGTTCTGCTACTCGCTCCATCTCTGGTGAACCCTCTCGCTGCCCCACGCCTCTGGCCTGTACCCCAGCTTGTATGTATAAATAAAAAATAAATCTTTAAAAAAAAAAAAAGAACCCAAATGCTTATCAAGGTTCCCATTCAACTAGCCTGGATTAAACTTCTCATGTTCTCCTGGTGACTTCTTTGCTTCTATATTTGAATCTCCTAAATTATATTACTTTACCTGAGTAAGCATAAATGTCAACTTACACATTCTTGTTCTTTCACTACATGGTACAATGCCTTATAAAAATATTAGTGGTTTAATGTTTGATCGATTTGAATGATCTGCACACTTTTAAAATATAGATAATGATTTAGAATATTACCTTAATAATTTAGATATTATCTTAATGATGAAAAATTTATATGAGTGAAAACAAATGAACATGCTTTTGAGCACCATAATATATTTTTCTTTACATTGCATTTACTTTCACATGGCATTGAAGCAACATTTAAGAACATTAACCTCTCACCAAATGAACACTGATAGTGCTATTTATATCCTTATAAAATGTCACATTAACACTGTTCAGGAGACATTGATATCCTTATTTTACACATGAGAAGAGCGGTCTCAAAAATTTATAGCAGTTGACTAGGAACACAAACCATCAGGAAATAAAGTTGAATTTTGCTAGAAAATCTGTCAAAATCTAAGTTTGTATACTTTCACTAATTAAGCTAAAATGTCTGTTAGAATGGTGCCAGAAGGGAGAGGAAATATCTACCTACCCTTCTAGCCTCTACTTGGGTAGGACCAATAATCAAATTAACATCAGACAAATTAGTAGGAGAAAAAAATATATATATTTATTCCTCTTGAAATATACAAGTGTGTATTTCAAGGACAAGAGGGTAAAATACACATTGAGCAAAGTAATGGGATAGGGACCAGAGTCTTCAAGGGGAGAGGAGGGAGATTTGCATAATGAAGAAACAGTGGCTCATAGGAAGAAGTACACACAATCTGCAATAAGATGTCTGCTCCGTCTTATAGATAGACTTTTTGGACAGAAAGGTTAATTCTTGTAGTAACCCTAATACTGGGTAATAATGCCAATATTCATTTTTCTTTTTTTAAAAAGATTTATTTATTTATGCATGCAAGAACTGGGGTGTAGGCCAGAGGTGTGGGGTGGTGAGAGGATTCACCAGAGACAGAGTGGGGAGCAGAACAGCAGATCTACTGAAGTACACTGCTGAGGGGAGCAGCGGGCGAGGCAGGCGAAGTCTGCTGCGCCATATGGGAAGTTCACTGGCCGGATCGAATTGGTGCTACAGTGGCTGGTGATAGCCTCATGGCTCTGAGACTTAACCGTTTTGCAGGGAGGCCCACTTTTCATTTTTCTAGGTAGGTAAAGAAGTAGTAAAAGTTTCTTACAAGTCTTCAGAGTCTCCACAGACTTCAGCTCAAAATAATCCAAATGTCAAAGTTGCATATTTTGAACATTTGGGGGATACCTACCCATCAAAGAAATATTCACAAAAATTTAACATTTGTCCAAACTGATCTATTTCACTATCAGTGTTCACCTTCAATGTACACACATATTAAAGGAACTTAAGATACTTTAATCGAAGAGGTAAGATGAACATTTCCCTCTGCAACTTGTAAACAGACAGTAGTTACACAAAACACCTTCTAATGAAATTGGAAGGAAAAGAATATTCTTCCTGGTTTACTTTCCACTTATCATTATTCACTGGAATATTTAAAAAATTTTAGAAACATTCTTATGATTATGAAAAAAACAAAAGGCATTTTTAATTGTACAATGTTCCAGAAAAATGACTTTGTATAGTTCTCACATTGAAATCAATTCCTTCTTTGTCACACAGAAAGAGAAAACTGAGAGTAGATACAGGTTTGAAATAATATAATTTGAAGTTTATTGAGCATCACATTTTAGAGGATACCTCAGCTAACAATAAAGCTCTGTTATTAAATTAATCTATAATGTTTCATTAAAGTTACCGATAGCTTATGATCCTGCCAAGATCTTGCTTATTTCAAGGAAACCAACTTTGTCCTGGCAATATTCATTACAGCTCACTGAGGGTTCCTCTTTTGAAAGTTCTTCCTTTGTTGAACTTCATCTTCATTTAAAATTTCCTTCTGACTGACTGGTTACAACCACCATCCTGTCTACTTTGGGGGCATGATCTCATTGTGGCTAACCTATATCAAGTTGACAATAAACAAAGAAATTAATTCAGAAAAAGTTGTTCCTCTTTTTGGGAAAATAAATCATTTTGAGAAGGTTTTTAAGAGGAAAACATTAAGTTATATTATTCCAGGACTCTCCTTACTCACAGACCCAAGCTAGATAAAGAACATTCTGGAGTGTGGATAATGACTTGATTACTACTTATATGTTTTACCCAATGAATGCTAGAAGCTAAAGATTGTATGTGATAGCTGTCGATTGATAAAGAGATGAATAATAAAAGCAGATTAAATAAAAATATATGAATATGGATTAATAACAAGTCAAATGAAGTTTGAGGATTATTCTTTTACGAGAAAACTGCTGACTAATAATTGTAGAGAACAACCTAATTAACTTTATACTGGAATTATAATTTTATATAGATAGCACATACTCTTTAGAGGCCATAATTTGCACATAATTTTTGCACATAAATCTCTTTAACTGAAAGACAACTGACAAGCTGAATTCTTACAGAGATTTTCAAATGGAAGTATTTTTTAAAAAAAATTAAAAAGAACACATTTGTGTCATTCAAAATTCTCATTTTATTGAATTTATTTAGAGTCAGAGTAATTTGAAATACATTTTTAAAGTTGTTTTCTTGATTAGCTTGTATTAGATTATAAATAGATTTGACTAATTCTTTAGTTCAAAAGCCAGACTGGTACATGCATATTTCCTAGAATCTATTATTTAATTGGATCAGAGGAACAGTGTAATGAATTTTAGTAAATAATTAACATTCAGCTATTATTAATCCTAACAGTGTGTCAAATTCAAAGATATTAGTGTAACATCTAAGACAACATGTGCAACTCTGTTATATGTGTTCAATATATAAAATATATATGTCTCTTTTGGTGCAAGTGACTTAACCTATTTTATGTCTGTGAGAGAAAAGAATACTGAAGCCATAAATTTCAGAATTTAGTAGGTTCTCAACAAATGTTTGCTATTTTCAGTACTGAAGAAAAAAAATCTGTGTATTCATAAGTGTGTGTATTATAGATGTTGAATGAAAGTACAAACAATTCGTGTACCATTCAAATATTGATCATCAGTGCACTCTTCATATTTTTGACAGCTGTACTTACTATTTGTTTGTTTCGACTTTTCACCAGATTGACAAGTGTCCTTTCAGCAAAGGCAACCAAAAGGAGAAAGTTGTGGAGTGGGTCTTGGGGAGGCAATAAGCCCAGTGGAACATGGTGGAGAATTGTTGGGATACTGGTGGAGCGCAAGGTCTGGACATGTACATTAGTAAAGGTTTGCACCTATAACCCCTGCAGCAGGAGTTATGTTTACCACATATTTGGGGAGGGGAGAAAGATAATTTTTTTTTAACCTTTAAGAAATGTAACAATCTTTAAATCTGCAAAGAGGAAAATGCTTTCATTTTCTCATGTTCTCAACATTTATTCAGTACTCTCAGTGGGAAAGGTCAGCAGAACACAGTTTGAGTTAAAAAACAAGTCTACTGCTAGTAGTAGGCAGATGACTCATTTTCAACATATTATGAGCAGAAATTTTTTATATAAAATTGAATATTAGATAATCTGCATGATTATAAATGTGTTACATGCAAAAATAAAAAAAAGAACAATAAAAATTTCACACAAATAACTGTGATACCGATGAGTTGTTGCCTGGGAAGACAAATGTCACATAAAGGCTTTTAATTTTAATATAATTTTCATTTTTCCAAAAGTGCAAATATGTTGGGATTATGATTATACATATTAGTAGGATTTGGTTTCTCACTACATAGACTGATGTCTGGAATATCCAATATTTCTCCCTGTTCTTTACCCTTTTTTTTAAACTTTATTTATTTATGCATACAAGCTGGGGTACAGGCCAGAGGCATGGGGTGGCGAGAGGGTTCACCAGAGACAGAGTGGGGAGCAGAACAGGCAGATGGAAGGAAACACACTGCTGAGGGGAGCAGCAGGCGAGGCAGGAGAGGTCCGCCGCGCCATGTGGGAATCTCCCCAGCCAGGCATGGAGCTCACGTCGCTGCTGCCAACAGCTCCACAGCGCAGTGCTTAACTGCTGCGCCACCAGGGAGGTCCTGTTCTTTACCCTTGATCTTAAGACTTCCTGTTTAATAACTGCACTAACTAGCATTGATCTAAATATTACTTTTAAAGAAAATTTAGATTTTCTTTGATAAAACCAGGATAAACATTTAAAAATTACTAAAATTATTTGATTTCTAAATTTAGCAACTGCTATCTCATATTAAAATTTTATTCTGTCCTCTTAAGAACAAAATCTTAAGGATATTATATTCAATTTACACCCTATTTTAATTTTTTAACATTTTGCTCACCTGAAAATAATCATATTTGAAGGGAATAATTATACCTGAGACAATACTACAAATACTTTTTTCATTAATTTTGCTAGCTTATAAAGCACTCATTAAGCTATTTATTCTTACCCTTGCATTAACATCTTGAAAATGCAACTGTTTCCACTTTGCTTTACCACCCCTGTGGCATTAACAAAGAAGTGGTCATACTTTACAATTTACATAATTCTAAAAATAATTTTAGGAAGATTTAAAAACAAACAGGAAAGATAAGAAAGGATCAGATACATTTATCTCATAAATATTCATGAGGTGATTTTTATGTGAGTCTAAACACATAAAATGTCTACAGAACATTGTTAGCCTATAGAAAATTCAGCACAAATAAACATTTTTAAAGGAAGGAAAAAAAACAAAAACACCAATCCCTCAAGATGTTTTGCTTCCAACATTTGAAAAATTATCATTATTAATAAGTGATCGCTCTGATGTGAATGGTGCCTGTTACATGCAGTGCTTTATGCACTGAATAATTATACGACTATATTTTGGCCCAGTGTAGCTTTATGAACCAATACTAACAGTTCAGCCAAAATCTGTAGATCTGCCATATGTATGTATATATGTATGTGTGTGTGTGTATGTGTCAATCTTGCATATCTATTTCTGTTTTCATGGTAAATACTATATCATTAAATCTGTTAAAGATAACATGTTAGATGTCTATTTCATATTGACATAGAAGAGTCCAAAGGATAGTATACGGTAAGAAAATATATCCATCAAATAGTTATTTAAGGAAAATAAAGCTATCAATAAATATTAGGTAGACAGCTAGATAGGGGGATGGATGAATAAGTAGGTAGACAGATAGATGGCTGATAGATTACAGAGATAAATGAGGGGTAGAGTAGGGGTGCAGAGGTAATCTCCCTTTACCTCTTGGGGTTCTTCTCCTTGATTAGCAACTAACAAACTAGTTGCTAGCTAATTGCTAGCTAAATAGCAACTAGCTAACTAGTTACTAGCAACTAGATAACTTGATTAGCAACTACCCAACAAGCAGCAGATATATTAGTAGAAGACAGGAAAATATTTAACGACATAAATATGGAGAATACCTATGGATGTAGATTCTAAACTCAAAATGGGTAAAATGAGGGCACCTATTTCCTGAGATAAGGAAAGGGATAGGCCCCTGGGTCTTGGGAAGAGGTAAATTCATCTAAAGAAAAGAAAGTGACTAATATGACAAGTCCAGATATTCTGTAAATAGGTATTTTTTTGTGATATATAATTACATATAAATAGATTTCTCTTAAATAAGGTAATTTCTGGTAAAAATCCTAATTCTGGGGTATTAGGGGAAATTTCTGGGGAAATTTCATTCATTTAGGTAGTTGAAAGAATGGCAAGGAGATTCTTGTGGTTCTGCAGGACATGAGTTGCCCTCAGGTCGAAAGAATCCACATGTCAAAGTGACAAGTCTTGGGTAAGTCTCTTTTGAACATTCCCATAGATCACTAGAGAAAATACACAAAATGTCAAACATTCTTATCTCTCAAAGTGAGATTCTTGAAATAAATTTATATTTTGAATAGTTTTCTATATTTTCTAGTGTTTTTGTGCCATGCCTGCTTAAAAGCAATTACACTGAGTTCCATAAAATATGTAAATAAAACAATGTTATTGTTATTAGATAACAATACAAATAATGATATTACTTACATTTTTTCTTATAGGGTCAAAGCGTTCATTAGACTCTAATTTTTAAGGAAGATAAATAAATCAAAGAAATAAATCATGAAATGTATTGGAATGTACTTTAATTTTTTTATGATATCTCTTTTACTTGTTTCCTCTGCTACACCTACACACAGATATATCAGCTACACTAACAGATGTTCTGATTAAAAACATGTTGAATAAAAATGATTTAATGAAAGTTACAATACACCATGCACAGATTTAAGCTTATGTAAGAATTATTAATCACAATTAAATCTGTCCTTTAAAAATATGGCTGCTTTCAATGATTTTATTTTCTCAATTTCATATTTTATGTGGTCTCTAATCATTACTGAGGAGAGTCTATATTTCAGTTCCTTTATCAATAGTGTGTACATATGCTGCCCAGGGGATATCTCTTTATTATCCTTACAAATCACGATTTTATTTGTTTCTCTGTATTTCTCTACCTAAATAGTGTTTCCTCAGCTTGTAATTTTAACTGAAATACAGAATATCTCTCCTTAGTTTAGGAAACAGCTAGTTTCTGGAATATCTAGCAGACATTGTTGATGGAATTTCATTAGAAAAGCTTATTAAGAAATTGCAAACTGGATAATTTTCAGTAAAGCTATTAATAAGGAATTATGGTTTCTACTGTTAAAATTTAATAGTATACATGTTCAGTGAATTTTCTAGGGTATGGATTTTTGTCTAAAATATGAAAATGTGGTAAATGTCCTGATTAAATTTCATTGCAAAACAAAAATACACTACTCTAACATTAGGTTATGAATGGATTGGCTACTTTTACATCAGAAAAGGTTATGTTGTGATTTGCATATAGGAACCTAAGCTCATGCAGTGTTTGAGGGATGCTTCAACACAGAAATACAAAGACACAGCAAAATAGAAGCAGTAATTTGACTGCAATTGAGGAAGCCACGGGTATATTCACAATACATTAAGACTGTGAGATGTAAGCACAGCAGAATGAGTTTAATGCTGTCTACAAATACACATTTATCAGTCAAGCAAACAGGCTTGAAAAGATACTGCAAAGTAGATTGACTTTTGAGGAAAGAGGGACAATAGGATCCGTAAGCAAGACCCAGCCATCATATCATCCATCCATTATGTAGCCTTGTATTATTGTATTCTATCATAAATGACTTTACTCAAATATAGCGCTAAAATTGTTACGTATTCTGTCACTGCAACTACCCTGACAACTACGATTGCCACATTTACCCTTTGTGTCTCCCAGATACATTCCCTAAGTATTTAGAAAGTTGCTGGATTATGAGTTATAATACATGAAACATATTCAGTCAACTGACAGGCAGTTTCCACGAAATGCATTTCTCTTAACATTATCTATTTTTCTGTTGGGTAATGTTTAATACACAAGATACATTAAGGTTTTAAATATAATATTTTGAAAGATGTAGATTCTTATGTAATAAGACTGCAGTCAGATATAAAATGTTTCCATCTCCTTAGAAAGTTTTCTCACATCCTTTTTGACTCACTTCTCATACCTTATAAACAAACATCCCTTGTTTGTGATCATTCTCTTATTTCTTTCAAGATTATGCCTTTGTATTTGTCTTTTAATAGTTATGATTATTGGGAATTTAGTAGTAAATCTCTGCGTTTAACTACACTTGGAAGATGTTGAGTTCCTTGGAGGAATAGATCATTATTTTTATCTAATTTGGAAAACTTAGGGTCGTTATAACTTCCACCTACCTTTCCTTTCCCTCCATCTTTCTCTCCTTTTTAAAGTTTATCATTGACATTATTCACATAGTACCCCAAAGATGGCAAAGGCTCCATTCAGAGTTAATTGTTTTTGTTTAGATTTGTTAGTATTTACTGATCTATCTTAAGGTCACTCATTATTTTAACTCTTAGCTCAAATCTACTATTGAGTCAAACTAATGATTTTTCTTTGAATTTCAGTTGTTGATCTATCAATTCCAGATTTCCAATTGGTTCTGTATAAAAAATATAAGTTCTATCACTTTACAGATATTTTCTATTTGATTTTTCATTGCTACCATAATTTTTCCCTTAATTTTTTAATCGGAAAAGGTCTCTGATTTTTTTAACATATTTTCACTTATTTATATTCAGCACCCTCTTGTGAAATCTCTTAAATAGCATTAAAATTATATCTTTATTATCCCTTTGTACTCCAATTTGACAAAGTCAGTGCAAAGTTCTAAAAGAAATTCTGTATTACTTTGGAAGAGGCTATATTTTCTTTTTTTTTTTTTATTGTTATGTCTTTTACATTTTGTATTCCCCTTCAGCAGCCCACCACCAATTCACCCGTGATCCATCTCCATAGTCCCCTGTATTCTCCTCTCTTCCATTTTGTGCCCTTATCCTCCCCTTCCCCCCGCCCACCGCTGAGTGTCTCTCTCCCACCCGGCCTCCCTATAGTCCTGTTATTCTATTCTTTGTTACACCTAATAGATTTTTATTTAAAATATTTAAATAGGGCCTCCCTGGTGGCACAGCAGTTAAGCGCTGTGCTGTGGAGCTGTCGGCAGTGGCAGCGGCAGTGCAAGTTCGATGCCCAGCCGGGGAGAGTCCCACATGGTGCGGCAGACCTCTCCTGCCTTGCCCACTGCTCCCCTCTGCAGTGTATTTCTGTCGATCTGCCTGTGCTGCACCCCGCTCTGTCTCTGGTGAGCCCTCTCGCCACCCCATGCCTCTGGCCTGTACTCCAGCTTGCATGCATAAATAAATAAATCTTTAAAAAAATAAAATATTTAAATAAAACACAAATTCACCTTTCTGAACAAAAGTACTGTTCTATTTGTTAAACTTTTAAGTTTCCTCCATAAACTAAAATATGAATTTATGTTAATATTAAAAGTCAGTTGCAGATCAATAATATCCTCTTTTTCTTTTAAATAAAAAGTCAACATATTTGGGCCTCCCCGGTGGCACAGCGGTTGAGCGCTGCGCTGTGGAGCTGTGGGCAGCGCGCGATGCGAGTTCGACATCCAGCCAGGGAGAATCCTACATGGTGAGGCAGACCTCTCCTGCCTCGCCCGCTGCTCCCCTCAGCAGTGTATTTCTGATCTGCCTGTTCTGCTCCCCGCTCTGTCTCTGGTGAACCCTCTCGCCACCCCACGCCTCTGGCCTGTACCCCAGCTTGTATGTATAAATAAATAAATCTTTAAAAAAAAAGTCAACATATTTGATAGTAAAATCATGTGTTTTATTATTCTCCTTCTACCACTCATTTCTTAGTGAAAAACAGAAATAAGTGCTGGAAATATTGAGCATTTTTTATACAATAAGGGATAGTCTATTAAAAAATAAAATAATGGTGGTGACCAAATAGCTCAATATTTAACTGTTTATTCCACAGGCAATTTTATGTTAACACATTTCAAAGAATAAACAAAGACATTTTCCCCTGGATTGAAAATTATGCTTCAAATTCTTCATTTTTCTTCAAGTTATATCACACTCTTACAGTTTCCTTTTCAAAATAACAAATGAACTCAATCATTTAGATGGTAAAATTTATTTTCTTAAGTATATGGATATCTAGGGAATAACTATATATAAATGGATAATTGCAAGCATCTTTCCAATACTCAGCTTAGCTTGGTAAATTTAACTTGGTAATTAAAACCTTCCTATTCTGTTATTTTTACTCTTCTTTCCTGTCCATTTAAAATAGATTAAACAAATCTATGACTTTTCTTGCTAGTGTACCTTTTAGTGTATGATCTAGAAATATTTCTATGATTTTTCCTTATAACTTGACCCTTTACATTTTCTCCAGAGAAAACCAATCATCCTTTATTTCTGGTTGATGACCAGATGTCTATACCACTATGATTTAATTATTCTCTTGGACTTCATCTCACATGACAATTTTTTTTTTGAAGTAGTTTATCAGAGGTCAGCCACATATTCTTGTGGTCTAAATATATGAGATGATTATGTTCTGAACTAAATATTCTAAGTGGGTATGTTATCTAGTACCATAGAAAATTATGGGACTCTGAGGGCAAAGAGAAAGGTAAAGAAGATAAGGACTAATTTGGCAAATGTTTGAGATTTTTCAAGATCTTTATTAAAAAGCTAATATTTGAGTAAAAATTTTAGAAGATACACAAGGGTAGAAGTAGATTACAAGTAGAAGAAATAAAGAATGCAAGTCAGAAATATGCTGGGAATATTTGAGAAACAGCAAGAAGACAACAGTGGAGGGGAACTAATCAAGGAAAAAATCAAGGAAAAGCATTCACAAAGCAGGGAAGATCAGTTACAGTGGGAATTGAGTCAGTATTAGATTTTTTGACATTTATACTGTTATACAGGATTAGACCAATGGAATGAAATCATACTATTTCTATTTTAAGAGAACAACTTTCCCCATTATTAAAAGCACCTTTAAGTATTATTATAAATCAGAAATTGCTCAAGCCAGCAACCACGTTAGAGACTATGGAGTATGGTTCATGGTGTTAGCAGTAGATGTGCTGCCAAAAGCTCAGATACTGGATATATTATCAAGGTAGAACTGATATATATATCATATATATGTATATATATGATATATATATGGTATATATATGATATATATGATATATATGATATATCACATATGATATATATGATATATACATGATATATGATATATATGATATATATACAGTATATATATCATATATATGGTATATATATGATATATATGATACATATGATATATATGATATATCACATATGATATATGATATATATGATATATATATATATCATATATATCAGTATATATATATATATATATATATATATATATATATATATATATCAGTTCTACCTTGATAATATATCCAGTATCTGAGCGTTTGGCAGCACATCTACTGCTAACACCATGAACCATACTCCATAGTCTCTAACGTGGTTGCTGGCTTGAGCAATTTCTAATTTATAATAATACTTAAAGGTGCTTTTTATATATTTTTTTTTCATGATAAATTGAGTATAGAATTTAAGGTATGTAATAAACTGATATATATATATATTTCATGATAGATTGCGTATAGAATTTAAGGTTTGGCATGTGAATAAGAAAAACAGTAATTGAAGCAATACAATATTTTTTTGTCATGATGGAGTTACTTTTAAAGTGACAGGGAGAGGGTCATCCCAAAGGCCCTGACCTGGCCACTCTAAATAGGTTCTGCCATCCACTGCATCAAGATAAAACACACTCTAGTGAGTAAGACCTTCAATGGAAAGGAACTTTAATAAAATTAGTGTGCAATACAGAAAAGAGGAAGAATGGGAAAGAATATAATTTCCAAATCAAGCAACCAAAGTTATCCATCCCCTTGTGGGGAAATACTCAGCCAAACAGGGGCGGCCCAAAGCATGATCTCTGAGGCCTGAAAGCCTGCCACAAGTCTAAATCACCTTCTGTTGGATAACTGTAGAAAAGGGTTAGAAATAGCCAGACCAGTCTGGAAGAAAAAAAGCAAAATCAAAATCAAGATCAAAGCTGCCATTGTTAACCTCCCCACGGGTCTCTCACACACATCTGTTTCAAGCAGTCCAGGGCCAAAACGCAAGTGCAGCTTTTCTACATGTCTCTCTGCTCCATGTGCCACCTCCCAAGTCTCTTCCTTGTTCTCCATCATGTTTCCTTCCTTCCCCAGTCTCCTCTCCAGCTTCTTCTCCTCCCTGCTCAGCTCCACCCTCCCTTGGGTGGGTCAGGGAACCTGGAACTTCCCCTTTTCCTGGGGACCACCTGTTACATTACCACTAACCTGAGAAAAAAAGGATCAGATTAAAAGAGACTAAGAAAAGTCAATAACTTATTTTTTAAAATATTATGTTTGATATCTAAATTATTAAGTAACATGTATGAGTTTGAAGTTTAGGAAAGAGAGGGGCAGATCTGTTTGCATGTTGTAATTATTTAAAGTTTGTGAATAGGAAGAGACTACCAAAAAATAAATTGATAAAGTAGAGAGAAAGAATAACTGAGTTGTGATGGACTTTAATATTAATATTCATGGGTAAGAGAAGGAAACCCAGGGTGCTACAAGGAGATAGGAAGATATGAGATTCAAATAATCAAGTCAAGGAACTACATCGAGAAGGAAGGAGTAATGCATTGCTTTAAATGTGAAGAAACATATTAATCTGTATTTAGATTAATATGCTTTTCTATCACTTCGGTTACCTAACTAGATGATGTCTGTCAGCAAAGTTAATCTAATATCTGGAGAAGATGCACCTGCTGCATCTGAATCCCTAAATCTTAACCTCTTTGAGAAAGAACGCTAAAGAAAGAATTTAAATGATCGATGCCTTTCTCTTGGGATAGCCTCAAGGCTTAGTTTCAAAGTGTGGGTTTACTTATTGAATTTTATATTTTAATCATCCTTGTATATTTTTTCACAATACAGGATTTCTCCCCTCAGGTGTGGTCACCATATGTTTCTCACCACCAAAGGACCCAAAGTCCTTCACACTGCACCCCCACCCCCCGTTACCCCCTTCCCACCAGCCCCATTCTTGACTTTCCTTCTGTCTCCTCACTCCTTTCCCTACCTGAATGTCGCAAATCTAGTTGTGCTTCCAAGGGTCAGTTTTATGGGTTTTTTTGTTTGTTTGTTTGTCTGATCCTTTGATTTCTCTAGATTCCACATAGAGGTGAAACCACCTGGTATTTATCTTTCTCTTTCTGTCTCACTTTACTTAGAATAATCCCTTTCCATTCCATCCATGTTGCCACAAATGCATGGTTTTGCCTTTTTGACTGCTGTGTAGTGTTCCATTATGTATATAAACCACATCATCTTGATTCAGAAAGTGTGGGTTTATAAAGACAGCAGAAAGAGTGGGAAGAATGGATGGAGGGAGGGAAAGAGAGAGTGGGAAACAGAGGGGGAAAAGAGAGGAAGATTTTTTTTTTTTTCCTGCAAGGGAAATGTCCAATATCCTTAACCATGGATAACTATCTCACAAACTACTTGGTCAGTTCAATAGCCACTCTATGGGACTAGGATATGTCTTCCATATGGATGGCATATTCATAACTAAAATTAAGAATAATTGGCCTCAGGGAATATTTTAATGAAAAAGGTAGATATCAAGTAAATAAAGATTCAAACATATTTAGATATGTAATAGTTTTGTAGATATTTACAAAGACAGAAGTAAAAGAAAATATGGGGACAAAATTCTACTAACATCAAAATAATACAATCCTAAAATATTGACTAGAAAACAGTAAACCTCAAGATCAGGGATAATTAGCCTTGAGATTAAGGACAAACTTCAAATGATCTAAATTCTGAAATTGCATGCAAAATCTTGTGAGTGTGTGAATAAGCAATTTTCCCCAGTGATTAGGCTGATAGCTGTCATCTATTGCCAAACAGTCCTTTGACCCCAAAAGTTTATGAACAATTCTCTAGATGAATGCTAAAATGCTATTTCAAACATTCTGCAGTTTCTAAATAGCCAGATGTTTGGAAGCATGAGGACACATATATAGATGATTGACTAATTTCAGTTTCATATGGATGTTTTGACAGCAAGCACTTTGTGTAAGAAATGTAAATTAGCTCATTAGTTTAGAGATAAAGCAATTAATGCTGGAATATGACCAAGCATTAAGATTCAAAAGATGAAATAAGGATTAAAATTCTCCCTACTTGAAGGTTGATAGTTTTTGCTTAAGATTTGGTTAGGGACATAAGGAACTCAGTGGGATTTAATTAAATTCAAACTTCTTCATACTTTATCTTAAATCTTAAAATAAGCATATTTCTATAGATAATAATAAGTAAGCAATTTTATTTTTGGCTATCAATATTTGTGTAAAATATATAGAATTTTAAAGAATACAAGCAGAAAGTACTTGAAGCTCTCTTTAGCTCTAGTTCCCTCCCCATTCCCATTTCAGTACTGAAGAGACATTCTCTTCATCAAATTATCTATAAATATTTACGCAGGCCACTGTGCTACAAGAAACAATAAAACCAAATAGAAGCAAGGCCAGGTTTTGAGTTCCCTTTTAATTTTAGTAGTTAGAGATCCCCCCTTGATTGCTTTTTGTGAATTTTAATTTTATTTACTTTTTTTGAGGCAGCATTGGTTTACAACATGGTTTATGATTCAGAGGTATAGCAGCAACCCTCTTCAGATGTATGTTATTACCACACATCCGCCACAAGGCACCCATGCTCCTACTCCACCCCCTTAATAATTTTGAATGTTGTGATTTACATAGAACTTGCGTTTTTTGAGAAGGGTGGCAAAAATGCCCTAAATTGACTCAAGTGTGCCTTCTGGATTGAATGTGTGAACATTTTTAAATCCCAAAGTCTCCATTTCTTCCACAAAGGTATAAATATATTTCCTCTAAATAAAATGCTTTAGTGTTTTTAGTATTCACCAAAACTTACCATTAACCTTTTTTTTTTTAATTGAGATTCTTCGTATGGTCATCCAATCTTTCTTACTGTTGTTTGGACTCTTCTTCTACATGTGATGGTTCACAATGAATTATCAACAAGGTTGTTACAAAATTTGGCACAACTAGAAGTAATAGAACTGAATATTAGCACCTTTTCAGAAAATCTGTCCTGTTAATCTCTCTCCAAAATCATTTATTTGTTATGTATAAAAACGCAGAATAATTGTTAGTTATACATTTAAACTAGCAATGTTTTATTGCTAATGAATTATGGTCTTTTCTCATAATGTAGAAACAAACAAAAACAAAGCAAAATGCACATTAGAACATCAGCTTTGTCGGTTTCTTTGTTGTGCACCCCCTCAGTCTTGACCTACATCTTAACTTAATCATCTGGGTCACTTTCAACAAAAAATCCTGTATATCATTTACTTAAATCTCATAATTAAATTGAAAAATAACTTCACAATACTGGGGGGAAAAGGATGTCCTGAACAAACTCCACAAAACATTTTTGTGGACCTCACCCCCACCCCACACCAAAGAGATCCAATACACCAAGGATTACAAATCCTATAACGTCATTACCACTGAAGGGAGGATTGCTGGGAACTGAGGGTGGAGTTTCGCAGCCAGGTTTTGTATATGACCAGGCATGTGGGCCTTGCTTTTCATCGTGTTGTTGGTGTTCTAGCTCAGCGGAACTGGCAGGACACATTCAACACTTTATCTCTCTCTCTTTCTCCCTGAGTTATTCATTTCTTCATTTCCTCTTCTTTTGTAAATAAACCCTTTATTAAACTTTTTTGTGTGTGCCTGAAGTTCAGTCTCATTATAAGTCCCTTTGCGGTGTGCAGGTGAGGACCCACAGTCAGGCCAACACTTTTCACATCGGGGTTGTCCTGTAACAACAAGTTATAGAAAACTCTGATAAAATGTAATGATTCTATTATATATTTTTTAATGAGAGGATCACTTGATACCTTCTAATGGAGGATTTTTTAAAGACAAGCTTTTTTAAAGCAAGAAAATCTTTAGCATACACAGTGCCTTATACTGATATACAGTCTTTGTGTTTTGATATAACAATATACAGTCTTTTCAGCCAGTTCATGGAAATAATTCATTTCTTAATATTTTTCCATATAAAACAGACCAAAGTAGTATATTGTTATTTTGATATCTGATCAAATATATTTTATTCCATTATATTAAATGAGCATACATTTTAAAAAAATGTTCAGACAGAAACATAACCTAATACAGTATTACATATTTACATGTCAAATATTTTAGTCTGAAACATTTCATCTTGTCAGTGTATTAATAGACATTTCAATATAGTTATGCTAATATCATAGGAATAACTGAAAACAGGAAGTCTTGTTTATATGCAACCGAGAGTTCCAGAAATTCAGACATAAATTCATCAGAGAAATAGATGATTGCATAAAGGTGTAGGAACACATTTTCTAAAAATTGATAGTGAGCAGCCTGGCCTCTGGGCTGCTGTATTTTTATTGAAGTTAAATCTTTACAATATGAGGCTTGCAATGGGATGGGACTCACAGTTTGGAGAGGAGACAACTTGATTTGTGTTTTAACTATGAGTGACTTAAAACGAAAACAAAAATGCAGGGGTTTTTGCCCACATGTTGGTGACAACAAAGACACAAATTTCACTCCTTGTGTCTTCTATTTTGCAAAAACAAAAACCTCTCAAATTACTTGCAGCAGTATTCTTAACACTGTGCAGGATACCATGTAGATGCCTTACACACAGAGACTCCTAAAGAAATAAGAATACTGAGAAATTCTGTAGCTACTATATGCATTCTAAGCTTATAAATTGTCATCTTCATATGATATCATTTGTGTGTTTCAGTTATTTCAAGAGGTTTTATTTGGCCACCATATTCTAAAGAGACTGTATTTTTCTGATAAAAATTAACAGGTCTGGAAGTAATATCTGTGAAAACTGTAAATTATAAAATGCCAGTCATAAAAATGTTTTAGTTTTTCTTAACTGATGACAGTAGAATATATAAATAATTATGCAATAATAATCATGTTTGTGGAGCAAAATGCTTCCATCTTTGAGAGTAAACTCAAATATAATAATACATGCATGGTTATATTCTCAATATTTTAATGTAAGGTTGTAGCACCCTTGTTTAGTTTTCAAGGGTTATTAATCATGAGAAAAAGTGAGTTACAGAAAATATAATAAATACATGTTTGCTTTCAAGGTTAAAGAAAAAAATAAACCATAATTTTGCCTAAAATGATGGTGGTAAAAGTTTATTTTTCTCTTAAAAGGATTAATAGCTCCTCTTTCTACTCTATAATTTTGAATTCTGGACATACCAAAAATTGATATTAAGTATCAACCTAGAACAATTAAATTTTCCTTAACTTTAAAATGTCATTCTGTTCTTCTGTGTATCTCTGCTCATTGGCAAGGGAAGGGCTATACAAATAGTAAGATCTTACAAGATATGGTGGACTAGCTCTGTGTCTTGATTCTTATGTAATTCAATGACTACATGTGTGATATTTTTGACATTTTTTAAATCTTGGAAAGGACATGGAAAAAGGATAATTTGATATTCAATTTCCTCTCTGGAATGCAATTTTTGTTCCCTACACTACTAAAATAAAAAGAGAATCCTTTTTGAATTAATGAGAATATAATCCAGAGACAAATATCACTATGAAAATAGTAAGCATTTCATTTATAAATATTAAAAATGAATGTTATAAAAATAATAATTAGCTGACTTTTTTATATCATTTATTATTGTGGAACCATGCTTTTAGTTTCAGAGATTACATAATGTGCTTAGCATTGCACCTTAATCTTATGATTTGCTTTTTTTTTTACTCTATCTCATACAAATGAAAAAAAGTTTACTTAAATAAGACATGCTCATTCAAGTGTCTACTAATTTTTAAGTTGGTGGGAATGATGTAAAGGAAATGCATATTTCTTTATTTTCATGAATAATTAAGGCTTTGTAGTTGGAGGAAAATAGAAATCTGTGTATTAAAAACAACCTCAAAAATTGGGCCTCCCTGGTGGCACAGCGGTTAAGCGCTGCGCTATGGAGCTGTCTGCAGAGGCAGCAGTGAGGAGAGTTCTAAGCTGGCCAGGGAGATTCCCACATGGTGCAGCAAACCTCTCCTGCCTCGCAAGCTGCTCCCCTCAGCAGTGTATTTCGTCCATCTGCCTGTGCTGCTCCCCACTCTGTTTCTGGTAACCCTCTCACCACCCCACGCCTCTGGCCTGTTTCCCAGCTTGTATGCATAAATAAATAAATCTTTGAAAAAAAAAACAAACCTCAAAAATCAAAACAAGTTAAAAAGAGCAACATAAATAAAATGCAGTAGTGTCCTCCTGTGAACTCTAAATAGATAAGTTGATGTTATTCAATTTAAAGGAAAACAAAAAATATGTAAATAGTCACATTTGCTTTCATTCAGCTCCAAAGCTTTACTGATGGCAATTTCTCTAATGAATTTGGAAAAAAATAAATAATCAGTTTGTATTGTTGTTTTACACAAACTTTTCCACATTTTTTGTTATGTAATAGGTGAAAATTAAAAACCAATAATTTATAATTGCAAAGCTCTCCCTGATGTAGCAGTGGATGAGAAATATTGACATGATGGAAGAGGACTGGGGTAGAGACAGTTCACTGGGAGGAAGAATCATTTTTGCCACACAGGATGTTGTTTTAATCTCAGAATTGAACCATTTTTTAAAACTACTATAGATCATTCCCCATTACGGTAATTGTAGAAGGACAAATAATTTTCTGAGGTTATATTAAACAAATTTACTTCACTGCCTTTCTCATGACCATGAATTTCTATGGCAATAAAACTCATCTGCAAATATCATTGTCTAGATTCTTAACAACACTAATATTCTGCATTATGATACACATTTAAGATGTAAGTGTGCATAAAATTTTTAGAAATGACAGAAATAATGCATAATAATACAATAATCACAGTACAACAAATTTTATCTTCTTTATGAGGGTACTAAGTATGGGATATAGAATACATTACATGAAAAAGGCTGTTAAATATTTTTAGAATGAACAGAAGAATAATCCTAAGTTTCTCTTCCTGTCATCCTTGTGCTCTTTAAATTATTTTGTTGGATTTTTTTCTGTACAATATTTAATTAAAGGAATCACTATAGTTTTTTTTTTAAAGATTTATTTATGCATACAAGAGCTGGAGTGTAGGCTAGAGGTGTGGGGTGGTGGGAGGATTCACTGGCGACAGAGTGGGGAGTAGAATAGGCAGATTGACTGAAATATACTGCTGAGGGGAGCAGCAGGCGAAACAGGAGGGGTCTGCTGTGTCCTGTGGGTTAGCTACCTGGCCAGGGATTGAACTTGTGCGGCAGTGGCTGCCAATAGCTTCATAGTTCTTGGACTTAACCCCTTGCGCCACCATGGAGGCCAAGCAATCATTATTTTTAATGGAATATGTTTAGGATAAATGTACATATCAGATACAAAAGCAATTGTTGACTCAATAGCATCAAATAGGCAAAGCAAGGGGCAATACCACCCATTTCTCATTCATTCATCACTCATTCTCTTGTAAGAAAACTATGAGGGACATTTTTATCTTATTAAGAACACTGATTGAGGGCCTCCCTGGTGGCGGAGCGGTTAAGCGCTGTGCTGTGGAGCTGTCGGCAGCGGTGACACTAGTTCAGCCCCTGGCGGAGGAGATTGCCACATGGAGCAGCAGACCTCTCCTGCCTCATCCGCTGCTCCCTTCAGCAGTGTATGTCTGTCCATTGGCCTATTCTGCTCCCCACTCTGTCTCTGGTGAACCCTCTTGTTGCCCCACACCTCTGCCCTGTACCCCAGCTTGTATGCATAAATAAATCTTCAAAAAAAAAAAAAGCCAACACTGACTGAAATACTGGGAAAAAGTTAGACACTTGACAATAAAAATCTTTAGGCCTCCTAGTAAGTTTTAATGGTCCTGTGAGGCATTTTTAAAAATTCAGATCCAGTATTTTTACCTGGTCAATTTATAATTTCAAAATCTCAAAAAATCAAAGCTTAGTCCTGAGTTGACTTTTAATATTATCAAGATTGTTCTATTGTTCTCAAATAATAAGTGCCAAGAAATAAACATGGCACTCAAATTCCACAATCCAAATAAATACACATGAATATCATGAAAACACACATGCACGCACGCACACACACACACACACACACATACACAGAGAGACTCGATCTTAGTAAAACAATAGAAAAGAATATTGTTTCACTTAATCGGCAAATGTTTTTCACAATCCTTATAATCTAGCACTCCTGCATGTATAGAGCTAACTAGATATATAGGATGAGATTTTAAGGTTAATTAAACTATATTTGCTTAAAGTTCATATTCATTATTGTTTTAATTACTGATACATCTTTACTAGGTTTAAAGTCGGAAATCAATGGAGATTTTTTTTTAAAACTTTCAGATTCTACAATTAATTTTAAACATAAAGCACAATTTCAGGGAGATATTAAGTCTCCTTCAGATATTATGGACTGATGATATTATATACTGATGATATTTCAGTATAAAGTTGATATGGTAAGAGCACTACAAGAAAACTAAAAGCTTGGGCCTCCCTGGTGGCGCAGCGGTTAAGCGCTGCGCTGTGGAGCTGTCGGCAGCAGCGACGCGAGTTCAACACCCGGACGGGGAGAATCCCACATGGCGCGGCAGACCTCTCCTGCCTCGCCCGCTGCTCCCCTCAGCTGTGTATTTCTGATCTGCCTGTTCTGCTCCCCATTCTGTCTCTGGTGAACCCTCTCGCCGTCCACGCCTCTGGCCTGTGCCCCAGCTTGTATGTATAAATAAAAAAAATAAATCTTTAAAAAAAAAAAAAGAAAACTAAAAGCCATTATCTCTGATGGATTATGCCTGGCAAACATTAGGTGCTTAGTAATTATTTGGATCATGAATGAATGAACCTAAATTTTTTAAAACTATATTTTTAATTTGATTTATATCCTTTACATTATTGTATATCCCCCATGGGTTTCCCACCACCAATTCACCCATGAACCATCACCATAGTCCCTTGTGCACTCTTTCCCCCTATTTTGGTCTCTACTATTCAGCAGTCAAAAACGATAAACTAATGCAATTCTCAGCAACATGGATGGAACTAGAAGGGATCATGCTCAGCGAAATAAGCCAGAAGGAAAAAGAAAAATATCGAATGGTATCACTTACAGGAGGAATATAAGAGAGCCAAATGAGAAGTCAGAAGGAGAAAAGAGCACAAAAATATAAACAAAAGCAAAAACCAGCAGGCAACCACAAATTAATCTAAATTCTTAGATTTCTGTTATTCTACATACAATAGGGTCTTGTTCATATTCAACTTTAAAATAGCTATTTTATTTATCTAAAGAAAAAATGTCACATACAAAAGCCATATCTCTGCTAGTAAGAATTTCTGTCCTATAAATATCCCACAAACTATATAAAAGTAACGGACTTGTATCATTCTAATGGTGATGGCAGGCAGAAGGAAAAGAAATAGATTGTTATAGGCAATCTTTGACAAAGTTCATGGGTATTATTTTTGAAATATCCTATGAATATGCATATAATTTTTGTATAGAACTTTGTATGGATAAGAAAGGAGGAAGAAAGGCAGAAGAGAGGGAGGGACAGAACAAACATTCTGAGTAAAAGAATTAGGCAGAGAATATGAGAAGACATTTTTCCATAAAAAAAGCAGCCAAACAGTCAACAGTTTCATGAAATGTTGCTCACATTTTATGTTGTTGGAAATGTAAATCAGTTCAATCACTATAAAAAACAGTATGGCTATTCCTCAAATAATAAAAAATACAACTACTATGTGATCCAGTAATTCTACTTCCTAGTATTTATCCAGAAAAAATGAAAACACTAATGAGAGAAGATATCTACACCCACATGTTGATTATTTACAATAACCAAATATTGAAGTAGAGTGTGGTAATATATGCAATGCAGTATTATTCTGCCAGAAAAAATAGTAAAATCTTACCATTTGCAACAACATGGATGGGTCTTGAAGACTTTATGCTAAGTAAGGGAAATAAGTCAGACAGAGAGACAAATGTCTTATTATCTCTTACATGTGAAATATAAAATTATTAAAAGAAAAATAATTCACAGATACAGAGAAGATTGGTGGTTGCCAGAGGTAAAGTGCGGCAGGAGTGGGTGACATAGGTGAAGGAAATTAAAAGATACAAACTTCCAGTTACAAATAAGTTATGAGTACAGTATATAACATGGCAGTTAGTAATGCTGTATTGTATGTCTGAAAGTTACTAAAAGAATAAATCTTAAACTTTTTCTGAAAAGAAAAAAAGCTAAATGTATGGTGTCAGAGATAAGCCAGAATACTGTGGTGATCATTTCACAATACATAAAATGTCAAATCACTATGTTGTATGCACTTAAAGATAATATAAAGCTGTATGTTAATTAAGCCTCAATTATATAGTTTTCCCCACATATAAAATCCCATAACTGAACATAATGACAGCAAAAGATTTCCACCAAACCAAAATGCAAGAAAAAAAAATTTAGAGTTATTAAAATTAGACTACACTGGTGAGAATATAAAATGCAAATTTATGTTTAGGCACTAATATAATTCCACTCACACCTACTACAGCAGTGGATCTATAAATTACACAGGTCAACAAATTTTTATAGAAGTCATGTTACTGAAATAAAATTAGTCATTTCCTATCAATTTGTATGTGCTCAACACGAATATGACAGTCAAATTCTAATTTTGGTTTTAATTGTTTTATGTAATCTGCAATAAATTGATGTTCACATCACGAAATGCATGCCAATAATAATAGGTCTATGGTTAATGCCTGTAAAAAGTCAAGTCTTAGATTTCTTCCCTTGTCTCTTGTACAGATGTTCAGGAGCATCTCTGGGGAGTGTCCAGCAGTGATAAGCCAGCAGACGGTTTCCACTGTGTAAAAGCACAGCCTTATGACTCAGTTTTGAAGAATCTAGAAATAGTCTCCATTCTTGTGGGTCATGAATGATTTCTAAGGCATTCATGAGGCCCTCAATATTGGAACAGAATACTAGAGTACTTTTCTTTCTGAAGAAAGGCTCCAACTGCTGGTGGCACTTTTGATATAAAGTAACTGTGACATCTTCTAGAAGATTCCATTGTTGGAGTCTTGATCCTAGCATCTCTGCCTTGTTCTTGGAGAAGTCCAAATCATGAACCAGGTCATTTAGTTCTTCCTGTGTTAGTCTGAGTAAGGTTGATGATGCACCACAGTGAAAATCTGGATCACTGCATGCTGATGAGAAGAACAGGTTGGCTCACCCTTGTCCTCATCAGATGAATCAAGAGAATATTCTGCTGGAGGTTCTGGAATAGGAAGTCCCTCACCATGTGGAACTGGTCTCAATGCAGACGGAATGTTTGGGTAGACTATTCTCGACTTCTTTTGTTTCATTATTCTGCCGGAAAGAGGAGGAACCAAGCAGAAGTAACAGTTTTTTTATTGGTTGCTTGGCTCTCTCCACACCATTGGGACTGCAAATGGCATTGATGGCCTTTTGCCATTTAACCACTGTGAAAGCTGTGTTGGACAAGGAGCACAGCATAGATGTAGGGCCCAAAGCTTGTCTTGGTCACCAACCTTGCATCTAAATAAAGATGATAAGCCTTCTTCACTTGAGAAGTCATACTTTTTTCTGCTTGGCAAATGTCACTTCCCCACAAATAGAACAGAAATTGTCCAAGCTATTAACGTACTTTCGAGGCATTACTGTTCTGTATTGTGCCTGAATAGATAAAATAATAACACTTCCAGGGAACAGTAGCTTAAACTGCCTCTCACAAAGTCTGAAATATTTTTAATGCTCCACCTTTCCGACAGGGCTTTATATAGTCCACTGCTGATGTCAGCTTACTTCAGCAGCCGCCTGGCAGTAGTATTGCATTGCATCAGAACATGATGCCATCAACTCTGGATGATGTGTGCATGCTGGTATTATGCAATGTGATGCAATATTACATCATTCTAGGCTGATTTAGGATGTTGTTGCAGTCCTACTGGATAAATTTACACGGTGAAACATAAAATGAATTATATGAAATATCTTCAAAATGAGAGCTACTAAAATTTTTTCAGGTTTATATTCATGTTCAGCACCATTCATGTTAGGGCCTTTTTTAAGTCAGTAATGATCTCAATGTTGACCAGTGTTATTAAAAAATAAGGCAAATGTATGAAACAAAAGCCTGACATAGGCAAAAAGAAAAAAAATATGCGGTTACCAGTATTCTTCTTCCTTCCATCTACTGTCTCAGATTTTCTACTGTACAGGTCCCTTTACTCATAAAAAATAAAAGCCCAACTCTCCCTTTACCAAAAAAATTAGAAGAAAAGAAAAATGTCCTCTTATATTTAACAATTGAATAGGTAGTATCAGTTTTGCTTCTTATCAAAGAATGTGTTAAAAATCCATCTTCTGTTTTAGATTAATAATATATAACATATATTATTTATATGCAGCAAATACCAATTAATATTAACATAGAATTAGTATTCAGAACTTAGACTTAAAAAAAAAACCTTAATTGAGGTTTCTTTTGATTTACAAATCATTGTCAAATATGGGTGAGACATTTTATTGTAAATGCAAATGCTTGTTCTGTATTGTACGTGAAAGGTCAAAGCAATTTTATATCTGCTTCAACAAAATATTTTACTTCAAAGAAATCCCTGGGTTAATATTTTATGGGAATAGATTTATTTCCTAAATTTTAGTTTTTGGAACTTTGTCCTTTCAAGTTTAACCGGCTTTAAGAAATTGCATTCTGTGACTTCTCCCGGAATAGAAAAATGTCAGGGGCGGGGGATGCCGCCAACATGATCATAAAATCCGAAGAGTCCTGGGACATTTCAGACAAGCCCTCAGACTTACATGTATTTACAGTTTTGAATTGAACATCCAATGTTTTATAAGTACTTAGCACAATTATAGATGAACTATGTTCTTAAATCTTAAAGCCATAGTAAATATCTTGATTTTTGTGTCAGCATACTTGGGGTAATATTTTAATTAAATGTGGTAAATTTTGACACATATTTGTGATGTTTACTACACATTTGATATACACTTGTGATGCTTACTATCTAAAAAAAAAATTAAGAAAACAAGTCTATGGCCCTGCTGCTAAATGAGTAATGTATGTTGGGAAACAATGTGACTCAATGGCTCAAGGAAATGAGTAGTAACATAATCAGAAGAAGGGATAAAAAGTGATGGTTGATGACAAACACTAATTTCCCAGTTGAGTTGTACTATCACTCTCATTTTACAAATCAGTAAGTTGAGAATTATGCAGAATATTTTCAAAGGGTAAAGACAATCTTGTTAAAATTCATGTGCAACAGGGCCTCCTTGGTGGCGCAAGGGGTTTAGTCTCAGCACTATGAAGCTGCAGCACAAGTTAGATCAGTGGCCAGGGAGCTGACCCACATGGCACGGCAGACCTCTCCTGTCTCGCCTGCTGCTCCCCTCAACAGTGTATTTCAGTTGATCTGCCTGTTCTGCTCCCCGCTCTGTCTCTGGTGAATCCTCTCCCCCCCACACCCCCACACCTCTGGGTTACACCCCAGCTCTTCTATGCATAAATAAATAAATCTTTGGGGTGGGTCTGCTAATCCTAAGTGGCTTAACTGGCCACCATTTAGTTATCTGTAACCCTGCATTCCTACCCAAGGTCAGAACTACCTGGTCAATCAGCTATAGGAGCCCAACCCTAAAGCAGATCACTTTGCAAACGTTATGCATCACGAGGTATGACCAGGAACGCCTGGGGGGCTGATGACAGATGCATAAACTTATTCCTGACTCATGCATCATGAGGTATGACCAGGAACATCCAGGGAACTGAGGACCAATGTATGACAAAGGGCCCCAGAAGCTGATCAATGGAACGCCTTATTGATAAGATTGAAACCTTAGCTTAGGAATCTAAGGTTTGGCCTCAATTATAATACTGAGTCATCAAGCAGAGAAGAAATTCCTGGAGAGCAGACCCACACGCCCCAATGCTATAGATAATAGGATACACCTTTCCCTTTCACTCTTCCCCTTTTCTCTTTATCTTCTCTTCCCCCTACAACTGATGATGTGATTATTTTATCAATAAAAGGACACGGATCTCACTCATTGAGCAGCATCCTGCATCATGCTCCACGACTCCCGTGTATCTGTGTGGTGATGCTCCCAATGCAACATTGGGCCTTCCTGGTGGCGCAGCAGTTAAGCGCTGTGCTGTGGAGCTGCCCACAGCTGCGACTCGAGTTCACCGCCCAGCCAGGGAAATTCCCACATGGTGAGGCAGACCTCTCCTGCCTCACCCGCTGCTCCCCTCAGCAGTGTATTTCTGATCTGCCTGTTCTGCTCCCCACTCTCTCTGGTGAACCCTCTCGCCGCCCCACGCCTCTGGCCTGCACCCCAGCTTGTATGCATAAATAAATAAATCTTTAAAAATAAATAAATAAATATTTTTAAAAATTCATATACAATAAAAATAAAGGTATGGAAGCAACCCAGATGTCCAAAAATAGATGATTGGATCCAGAAGATGTGGTACATATACACAATGGAGTACTATTCAGCATGGAAAGAAGATAAACACATGCAATTTGCAGCAACATGGATGGAATTAGAGGGGATCATACTCAGTGAAATAAGCCAGAAAGAAAGAGAAAAATATCGAATGGTTTCACTT
>PVIJ01014113.1:0-42213 GCA_004024925.1 Scalopus aquaticus | reverse complement strand
TGATTGGTCTGTTTAGGTGTTCTATATCTTCTTTGTCTAGCTTTGGGTGATTGTATAGTTTTAGGAATTTGTCCATATCTTCTAGGTTGTTATACTTGTTTCCGTATAGCTGTTTATAGTAGTCTCTGATTATTTTTTTTATTTTTGCTGTGTCCGTTGTGATTTCTCCTTTTTCATTTATGATCCTATTTATTTGTGTGTCCTCTCGTTTTTTCTTTGTAAGCCTGGCTAGTGGTTTGTCTATTTTGTTTATTTTTTCAAAGAACCAGCTTTTGGTTTCGTTAATCTTCTGGATTGTTTTTTTTGTTTGTTTGTTTGTTTCCATTTCATTTAGTTCTGCTTTGATTTTTATTATTTCCTTTCTTAAACTTTCTTTGGGGGTTTTTTGTTGTTCATTTTCTAGTTCTTTGAGATGTGAGATTAAATTGTTTCTTTGACTTGTTTCTTGTTTCTTGATGTGAGCTTGTAATGCTATATATTTTCCACAGCTTTTGCTGTGTCCCAGACGTTCTGGAAAGTTGTGTCCTCATTGTCATTCAGTTCTAGGTATTTTTTAATTTCTTCTTTGATCTCTTCGTTGATCCATTGGTTTTCCAGTAATGTGGGTTTCAGTCTCCATGAGGTAAGGAGGTTTCTTTTTTCCTTTCTATGATTTATTTCCAGTTCAACTCCTTTATGATCAGAGAAGAAGGCTGGTACAATTTTGATCTTAGTGTATCTGTTGAGGTTTGTTTTGTGGCCTAATATGTGATCAATCCTGGAGTATGTTCCATGTGCACTTGAGAAAAATGTGTATTCAATTTTTCGGGGGTGAAGTGATCGATATATATCTGTTAATCCGATGTGGTCTAGGTCCTTATTTAGAGCTTTAATGTCCTTGGTTACTTTCTGTCTTCTTGATCTGTCTAATAGAGAAAGTGGGGTGTTGAGATCTCCTACTATGTATGTATTTTCTTTAATGTCTGTTTTCTGGGATGATAATAATTGTCTGATATATTTTGGTGCTCCTTCATTTGGATTGTTATATCCTCCTGTTTTATTGTTCCCTTTATCATGATGAAGTGGCCAGCTTTGTCTATTTTTACCTTCTTAAGTTTGAAGTCTATTCTATCTGAGATAAGTATAGCTGTTCCTGCCTTCTTTCTTGGTCCATTTGCTTGTAGGATTGTTTTCCATCCTTTAACTATTAATCTCTGATTATCTTTTTCAATTAAATGTGTTTCTTGTAGACAGCAGAAGGTTGGGTTCTGTTTTTTGATCCATCTTGCTATGATGTGTCTTTTAATTGCTGTGTTTAGTCCAATTACATTTAGAGTTAATATTGATATACTGTCGTCCATATTTTTCACTTGTTTGTTTACTCTTTTATGGTTCTACTTCTTACCTTATTCTGTGTTTCCTGGTCTCTCTTCTGTTGGTTTTGTCTTCATGACTTCTCCTAATATTCTTTGGAGTGGGGGTTTGGTAGTGATGAATTTCTGTAGTTTCTGTTTGTCAGAAAAGGTCCATGTTTTTTCCTCATAAAGCAATGAGAGCTTTGCAGGGTATAGTATTCTTGGTTGACATTTGTTGGCATGTAGTGTGTTATATATGTCCCTCCAATCTCTTCTTGCCTGTATTGTTTCTTCAGAGAAATCTTATGTCAGCCTGATTGGCTTTCCTTTATAGGTTATTTGTTTCTTTGCCCTCATCATTTTCAATATATTTTCCTTGTCTTGAATTCTTGATAGTTTTACCATCATATGTCTTGCAGTTTTTTTTCTTTCGTTGTAATAATATGGAGATCGTCTGGCTTCCTGTATGTCAATTTTTGTTTCCTTTTTCATGTTTGGGAAGTTCTCTTCAATTATCTCCTTGAGAAGATTCTCTGTTCCTTTGTCTCTCTCTTCTCCTTCTGGGATTCCTATGATTCTGATGTTTCCTTTTTTTCATGGTGTCAGATTGTTCTCTAAGCTTTTCCTCATTCTTTTTCCTTTGTTTTTCTCTTTCCTTTTCTGTCTTGATTCTGTTAGTATCATTATCTTCCAGAGTGCTTATTCTTCCCTGCATATCTTTTAATTCACTTTTTTGGCTTTCTTTGGATTTCTTTAGCTCCTCTACTAGTGTTTTTAAATCTTCCATTTCCTTCAATTTCTTCTTTATGGATTCGTTCTCATTCTTCAGTTCTTTTAAATCATCAAGTTCCTTCAATTTAGTCTTTATGGATTCATTCTCGTTCCTCAGTTCTTTGTTTATATCCCTCAGTTCTTTGTTCTTTTCATTTAATTCTATCAATTTTTTTGTGATGGCTATTTTGAAGTCTTTATCTGTTAGATGGATGTAATCTTCTATGTCCATATTAATGGGTTCTGGAGAGGGAGTTTCTTTTTGTGGTGTATTGTTTTGAGGGTCATTTGTGACTTTTTTCTTTCCCATTGTTGGTTGTCTGCTTTGCTCTGTTCGTAGTTTTCCACTGGTGCTGGCGGGCATGACTTCTGGTTTTACTTGCTCAGGAGTGTTTGCGGTTCCCTAGTGTCTGAGTTGCCTTGGCTGTGACTAGATAGCTTCTGGTTTTTCTTATTATTCTTTGTTGAATTTTTGTGTTTCTCATGGCGTGTCTCTAGTGTGTTTCCGGTTCCGAGTTTAATTAGCGAAGATGAAGGGGTGGTTTGTAGTAACAGAGAAAGAAAAGAGAAAAGAGAGGAAGGGGAAAAGAGGAAAAAAAAGAAAAAAAAAGAAAGAAAGAAAAAACAGGGAGAGGAAAGAAAAGGGGAATGGAGATGAAGAAAAGTAGGAATGAAGGACCAAGAGAAAAAGGTAAGTTAAAAGTTAAAAAAAAGGGGGGGGATAATAACAATAAAATAGTAAAAAATAAAATAAAATAATAGTAAATAGAATAAAAGGGATAATAATAATAAACTAGTAAAAAATAAAAAATAGTAATAAAGAAAATAATAAAGAAAATAACATATTGGGGAGATGTGAATTTGGAGTTCTGTAGTCCTTTTGCTCCCAGGTTCTGGGGTTTCTGGTTGGGCCCCCTGGTGGGGTTCAGCCCCTCCTTTCCAGCGACATATGTTGTTGTCTTGTTGTTGCTGCTGTCATTAGTCCTTGCTTGGAGTCTTTCTATTCTTTTTCCCCTCTCCCCCCCTTTCCTCCAATGTTTGCCTGGGGCTATTCCTGCCCCTGGGGTTATGTCTGGTGGGTGGGGGGTTGGGAGCTCCTGGTCTTACTTTGTTTTCTGCTGCTTGGGGCCTGCTACTCCACAAAGGGGTGCAGGGGTGGAGGTTGTGGGTGGCTATTGATCAGCGTTTCACCTCACCTAGTTTCTAGGGTGCCAGTGTGCAGCCGCCTAGAAGTTGGAGGGGGTGGTGAGTGCTGGGCCGTGTTCACCATCTGTTGTGGTCTTTTTTTGTTTGTTTGTTTGTTTGTTTGTTTGTTTTTTGCTGCCCTCCGTGTGCCAAGATGCTGACACTTTGCAGGGGAGGGTGTGGCCAGAGAGTTTATCAACAGGAGATTTCTTTTTTTTTTCCCAGCAACAGGTATGGGAGGGGTTTTTGGGATTGTCAGTCAATAGTCTTTAAATTCCATCCTGGAGATTTTTTTTTTTTGCAACAGGTATGGGAGAGGTTTTGGGGATTGTGAGTCAATAGTCCTTAAATTCTATCCTTCCCCTCCTATTCATTTGCATTCTAAAGCCCAGAAACAAGTTGTCTCCGAAGGAGGTTTTCCAGCCCAACCGGTTTTTCTGGCTAATCTTGCTTGGACTTTCTCCCCTTTGAGATGTTACCTAGCCCCAGGTGGGGGATGGGACACAGTGACCCTCCCGTTTTCCTGCTCCTCAGGGCTGCCACGCAGGGAAGAGAGGGGGGTCGTGGGGTGGGGGAGTGGGGGTCGCGCTCCCAGTCGGCTGGCCAGAGCCCTCCGACCTCACCGCAGTTTCTAACCTTGTATTCAGTGGCTCTCAGGGGAAGCTGGTCCGCCCATCTCTCCTCTCTGCTCCTCCTTTGTGTGGGATTAGATGTCCCCTCTCTTCTCTTTACTCAGACTCTTCAGTTTATTTTTAAGTCCAAAGCACCCCCAGGGTCGATTGTATTGCGTAGGGTATCCGGTTCTCGTTGAGACAGCTCTCAAAGTTAGGGATATTTTTCTCCATGAATCAATTTTTTGTAGGAGAGCCTGATCCTAGCGTCTGTTCGCGGCCATGTTTTGGGGGCGTGTCACAACAATACACTCTTAAGTAAAATCCCAGCCATAGATTGATCCCAGTGGATCTCTGGAGCAGAGATGATACCTGAGTTAGTCCTGCTTGGAGTGAAGGACTGCACTCTATCGTCTCAAGCAGTCAATCCTTGGTGGTGAGCCACCTTGGGGTGGGGTGAGAAGGCCATTTCCCATGGGCAGGGCAACTCTTGCAACAAAAGGAGCCCCTTGAAGTAAATGAAGCCAAGCACACGGCGGACAGACACAAAGCTGGTAACAGCGATCTGAAGGGATCTGAGGACACTGGCAGTGTTCCAAAGGGAAAAGAGGTCAGGGAGAGAAAAACCCTGAGCTCAAGGTATGGCGTGCAAGAGTCAGAGACCCACCTGTCCCTGTACCATCCACATCTCTTCCCTTAGTCCTGGCAGTGAGGCCACCTTTGACCTTTGCAAGAGCTTTGCCTTTGTGTCTTAGGTTGGGCGTTCCAGAGCAGATGCTGAAATGGAGGTGTTAGGGGTGCAAGCTTTGGCTCAGAGGTGAACAACTGAGGCAGAGGAAGAAGTATCAGGCAGAGGCTCCCATCAGTCTATAATGTGTGCCCAACTCTAACTGTGGCAGAGTTGAATTCTAGAGTTCCATTGTTTTCCTGGAACTCTTCCCAGTCAGCGAGGTTACAGAGTAGTTCAAGCCAGTTGAACAACTCATGGCTTCAGGGACCAGGCAAGTAGAATAAATGCCATCAGTGGGCAAGACATTAGGGACAGGCAGGTCCTGGAACAAACTGGACCTTTCATGTTATGGCCCCCAAATTTGAAACCAATAAAAAATGTTATTTTTTTCTATTAAGAAAAATTAGTCCATGGTTCCAAATTGACCCTGAGCTTCTGGTTTTTGAGACTTGGGCTAAAACAAAGACTTCTGACTCTTTGCCTTATTTATTAGTTGTTAATAGGATCCCATGTAAGTTTATTTTGACATTTGAGTAAGTTAATCCCAATAAATAATTGAGCATAGTGCCTCGGCATAGAGGTATTCTTTAATTCCAATAGTTATAGCTATTACAGTAATCATTACACTAGTTATATAAAAAATATATTTTTTAAGAAAGGAAAATAAGAGAAGAAATCATACCTGCCCATCACTAGTTTTCAGAGTGATGTTTTAAAATAGATAACTATATGCACCTTGAATCAATTTATTTGAAATTTCCCCTTTCTCTCACTCTTGAAAGCCATTTGTATTTTAACTTACCGGTGGTAAATGATCATTGGAGAGTAAATACTCTGTAATGGAAACCCCATAAATCAGTGCCCTAAATGAATAGGCACAGAGTCCTTCTCAGGATAAAGTTCCACTTTCCAAGGCATTTTCAAAGTAATAGCTTCAACCCTAAATGTTTTATCATCAGTCTTAAGCAGTGTTTAGGGTCCAGGTCCCTATGGATGCCTCCAATGCACATTAGAGTATGAGAAGCAATTTTTCCAGAGTAATGAGTTCTGCTGTGGCTGTAGGATGACCCCTAAGGCAGCAAGCACCGGGCAAGCCTTCGCTGGTCACTGGCAATGACCAGAGGGCTACCTGGGTGGTTGCTTCCTCTTTGTCTGTAAAGCAACTGCACAGTGGCGTAAGAGGATATTGATATTCCCACTCTGAACTATGACGACAGTCAATAGTAGGCCTTCCAGTACTTCTGTACCTTTTCTGTTAGGAATTTATACTTTTGCAATTAAAATTTTAAAAGTTTATAGGTACTCCATACCAATAGAAATAAGCCAAGACAATAAAATATCTAGTTTGTTTTTGACTTATGCCATTATTTTATTAGTTAGTTCCCCACCTGGAGTTTCACAGTCAAGAATGAACACCAGCTTGCCCCCTCCCTATCCAGTGCCCCCTACCTGCCAGGGCTCCTTCCATATACACCTTAATCACCATTATAACACAGACTGCATTTCTCTTGTGACCACACAACAACTGAAAGAAATCAGGACAAATGACTGGAGACTATTTAACTCAGGACAGGGTATTTCTTTGTGATGAAACACACAGGGCCATGGGCACTGGGCTCCAGAGGGCTGCTGTCTCTGCCCCCGTCCCCATGATCTGTGAGGTCTCGGCCTCTCCCTGACGGATGCTTTCCCATAGCCTAATGACAGGTCCCAGGGCATTTTTGCTGGTCTTGTCCTCAGGTTACGAGGGAGCACCCAGAGAGGAGGCCTGTTCTGCACACCCCGCACTGAAACTCAGCCCTTCCTGTATTCAAAGATGTAAAATGTCACTAATGTCACTCACATCTCCTTGGATACTTTCTATGTCATGGGCCATTTCCTCTCTTCTCTCTGCCCTCACAACTTGAACTTCAGCTAAGATATATACCAGCTTTAAAAAGTTCAGACTTTATTGTGTGTGAACATTTTTAGAATCTAAACTTCTGTCTTTTCTGCTGACTTCCCAACTCTTTTGCAAGATAATTAATGAATGTTACAAGAAAAATGAGCTGGTGTCCATGTTAAGAGTGGCTTACTCACCCTCATCCTCGGAAATTCACCTACGTCAATGGTTTCAGTGGCTCAAGATGAGGCAATATGAATTCAGGTAACATTAAGTTCAGTGCCCTCTTGTAAGTGGGGAAGGAGCCATGTGAAGATGAGTGTGGAAGGCCCCTGTCCCAAGTGTGCTTCTCTTATTCAGTACTCCATTTTTATTTTACCTCTTCTCATTCTCACTTGGCTGTTCACCGCCTTTCAGTAATCAGTCTGGATATTTCTGGATTCAATTTCCTTTAGTTCATTTTTTTAGTTTATTAAAAATGTGATCTGTACCCTAACATAGTCTGGTGCCATGGGGCCAGGCTGCAAGGTAGGAGCTATGTTCCAACTGCTTCCAGGCGAACCAGGGCTGATAGATTAGAAACAACTCCAATCTATACAGTGCTCATTTACTTCCCATGTTGAGAAAATGTCATAAGAACACATAGTAAATGGGACTGACTCCAACAGAGGAGCCTGGTGATGTGTTGTGCAACAATGACGGAGGCATTCCAGTCAGAGGTGGCACTAGGGGCAAAGGCAGAGATAAGAGTGTGAGATCAAGTGTGGATGAGGGTTGACTCATGGAGATTAAGTTGAAAAGCTAATGGAGAAGAATGGCATGAATCAGATGTCAGAGAGTAGCATTGTCAGAAAAATTCTCAAGTGGCACCCAGATCCTTGCCAAGGTATGCATACCTTCTCCAAATTATTCAATAAAATAAGAATCTGTGTGCTGTTGTGAAGGATTTTTGTATTTGTAACTAAGGTGTCAGATGAGATGATTAAGGTACCAGGATCATCTTAGGTGGGCCTGACCTAATCAGATTAATCCTTTAAAGGATCTGGGTTCTTCTTGGAAGAGAGGAATTTGATGCGGGGGAGATTTTTTTTTACTGGACTTGAAGATGGAGGGCACTAGGTGGCAATAAATGTGGATAACCATGAGATTCTGAGTGCACCCCTGCAGACATTAGAAAGGAAACAGAGGTCTCAGCCCTATAGCAAGAAAGAGCTGATTTCTTCCACCTGACGGAGTTTGGAAGAAAATTCTAGAATCTCCAGAATCAAATACCTGACAATACCTTGATTTTACATTATGAGAGCCTGAACAGTGTGTCTTCAGATTTATGACATAAAAACAAGTTAACTATCCATTAGTAGAAACTGATAGAGAATGTGTTTCCAGACTGGAAGTCTTCCTGAGAAAATTATCTTAAAGCGGAGCTGTGAAAGTTAAGTTAGAATAAAAGTAGGTAAAGGAACAAGAGAGACAGTTCCAGGGGCTGGGACTGCAAGTGCAGAGATGATATGATGGATGTGAACGTGACCTATTCGAGACACTAAGCAGCGTGTCTGGGTTTCAAAGAGCAAGGTCAGACCAAGGGCGGCCTGGTGGGTCACTTGAAGAAAGAGGACAGGGTCCATTTGAATATGTAAATATCCCTCTCTCAGCAGTGTAATGGCCGCCACAGGTGTGGGTGCATGTGAAAAATGTTTAAAAGATTAAGTAGTAGGGTGTTGGTGCTGGATTACGTATGGGAAGGGAACAGGGTGAGGAAAAAAGTCGAAGTTTCCAGATTAGTCCTACTGCTGGATAATGGCATCATACAATTAGATCAACACCCAGATTTAGGTAAAGAATACACAGACATAGTGGTGAGCAGGGTCTTTGGGAAATCTAAGCAGAGATCGCAAATGGAGGGCTGCAAGCACAGGTAAGAGTTTAGGAGTAAGTCTGGGATGGGTACCTGAATTTAGGGATCTTTGGTTTGTAGGTGGTAATGGATTCCTTGGGAGACCAGGAACTTGAGTAGAGTAGTAAGTAGAGAGAGTGGGCTTAGGACCAAACTATATAGCAGTCTTTCTCAGACTTAGGGGGGATTTACATCACTTATAGGGGCTCAGCATAAAACAGAATATTAGACTTCAGACACAGAACTTTTGATTCAGCAGGTCTTGGTGAGGCCCAAGCATCGAGCTCCTGGTGATGCTGGAGCTCTGATTTGGAGATCACTTTGAGAACCACTTCCTTATGCTCGTGTTTAATGGGCACATATGGAGGAGGAATCAGTAAAGAAAATAGACAGTGAACACGGGGGAAATAAGATGCTCATGGCAGGGGCTTTTGCACGCTACTTTTGGGCTCTACTTTGGGTAAAAATGTGGGATCCATGGCTTCCCTTACTATCAGGGATATTGCCTTGGCACCCAGAGTTCCTGTTGGTCAAGCTAAAATGTACAGTCAGGCAAGAGGCAAAAGTCCTGGTGTGAGGAACATGCTGGGAAACCATTATCTGCAGAAAACAGCAGGCAGACTTTATGGCCAGATTAGCATAGCCAGCTAGACTCCCTGACAGAGTTAAGTGAGAACAGGAACGAGAGAGAGGATGCTTTGATCAGTGTGCATACCCCCCCAGGAAACAGCCCCTATTCACTCCCCCTCAGATTACCCCAGACTATTACGCAGCCTCAATCCACCTCCCCACAACATTCACACTATTACTCATCTCCAATACACATGACTATTCACATCTCCAACACACAGACTATTACCATCCCCAAGCCACATCCCTGCCACCTACACACTATTACTACATCCCCACCATACACAAGCTATTACTCATCCCCAATCCACATCCCCACCACATGCAGACTATTTTGCATCGCCAATGCACATGCCCGCCACATACAGACTACTACGCACCCCCAAGCCACAACCCCACCCTGCACCTCCCTCTGTGTACTTGCCCACCTTCTCTGAACCTGATTCTCAATAAGCGTGAGACTGCTCTTGGAAAGAGGCTGTACTTTCTGAGGCGTGAGCATCGCTAGGTCTCTCTACTTAGACTTTAATTTGTCTTTCCTCCACCCTGTGCCGATCCCAGTGCTGCCACTCTGACTAGGGACATAAAAACAATCTGATCTCTAATCTGTATCCAACGTCCTTGTTTTCTAGTTCAGTAATCATGTTTGTGCTCTACCCAGTCTTATCTGAATCAATTATTGAAATTAAAACAATAGAAACTCACTGTTTGTGCCTCTTCTGGTCTCCTGGAAGCATCCAGTAGCATTGGTTATTTCTGGAAATGTAAAAAAAAGTCAATTAACCAAAATAAAAATGGTCCTTGCCACAAGAAAGGGAACTACAGTTCATCTCAAACATATTTAGAAACTCACTATGGCACAAATTCAGAATTGTACTTGTCTGCAGGAAGTTCAATGTCCTTGTGAAGAAGATAAGCAAAAAGATGACTGAATTTAGTGGTGATCGCTGTAACAATACTGTATTTCCAAGTGTATGGAAGTAACAGAGGTGGTGTGGGATAAGGCTCATTTTTTCCAAGTGGAAGTTAAGGAGTAGAAAGTGGGTATATGGAGATGAGATCTAAAGAGGGTTTTGTTTTTATGTTGATGTCTCTGAAATTATTATTTGAAAGATTTATTTATTTGGGCATACAAGAGCTTGGATGTAGGCCAGAGGTGTAGGGTGTGAGAGTATTCATCAGACAGAGTGGGGAGCAGAGCAGGCAGATCTACTGAAATACATTGTTGAGGGGAGCAGCGGGTGAGACAGAAGAGGTCTGCTGCGCCATGTGGGAAGCTCCGTGGCTGGGGATCGAACTCGTGTTGCAGTGACTGCAGATAGCATCATAGTTGCTGAGACTTAACCTCCTGCACCACCAGGGAGGCCCCATCTCTGATATTATTAAAGAGCAAAAGTAAAATAGCAAGTGCCCTTATTTCCACCATCTAGAACTATGTGACATTAATATTTTGTCATTTTGCATCCAGTTATTTTAAAGAAATTAAATAAAAACAAAGTTAAAGCCTTTTGACAAGTAGCCTGAGTTTCTTTTCTCCTCTTCATAGGAAATCATTGTCATGTAGTTCTTATATATTTTCTAGCCTACTAATAATATTCTGCATCATACATATGTTGTATATATGTTACCAGGCAGCTGCCTCAGCAATGGGAGTTGGAAGGAGCAGTGGTACTGTTCCACACAGGTCTGTTCTGTTGTTGACCTTTTATGTGGCAAGTATATTTCCTGCACCCTTCCTCTGCCCACAAGTTTGTTGTGGTAATGGACCTTTAAATTAGCAAGTGTATAGCCAGTTTCTCTCCCCAAGTCAGTGGTGCCAATCAGACCTGAAAGAGAAGAGAAGCCAGGGCCACGGGGAGAGGAGAAAAGCAGAGGAGCAGAGGTAGAGAGCAGGGAGAGAAGGGGAAGAGAGAGAGAGAGAGAGACCAGCCTCAGAGAGAGGTGACCAGCCACAGAAGATGACAACAACGATGACGGCACCGGCTTCCTGTGAAGAAAGAAGACGGCTCCAGACTCCTAAAAAAGAAGAGGAAGACTCTGTTCCTGGCCTCCAGGGAGGAAAAGAAGCATCCAGCAGTCACAGTCCAAGGAAGGAAAAGAAGCTGAAGGACTCTGCAGGGACTGGGATTCCGGTCCTGTCTCTGACATTGCCTGAAAGGAGCACGAAAGGCCCTGGACCTAGGCCTCGAAGAGCTGTTCATTGGTGAGGGACAGGTGGTGACCATCACTACTGGCCAATGCAGCCCAGCATTCCTGGTGACCGGTGCTGTTCTGGGTGAGATAGCCGGCTCCTGTGGATGGAGTAAGCATTTTCCCCTGTTTGTAAGATAAACCCCATGTTTGTTGTTGTTCCTGTAGTCTGAGGTCCCTTGCAATTATGCAGACCCACAGACAGTGTTGTTGTTGGCCTTTTGGGGCATTTTGGTGGCTCTTGCCTTAGAGCCTGGGCAGTTGTGCCCTACCTATTCCACTTTCATACACAAGTACTGAATCATGTGTGAAGTTACATATACATATAAATTATATCCATATTGTAATTTTCACTGTGCACTTGTTTTTCATCCAATTTTTATTTTTAGATGTCTTATGTGTCTATGCACTTGTGAAGCCTGAATGATAAAATTACATGCATTTGCAATATGCTATATTAGGGGTTGGCAAATGTTCCTTCTCGAAGGGTTTAGAGTATATATTTATGGTTTCTGCGGCAACTATTCAACTCTACCATTGTAGTACCAAAGTAGCCCCAGACAAATGTAAATGAACACTATGACTATTTCAATAAAATTTTACTTACAAAAATTAAGTGGTAGCTAGATTTGGCCTACAGGATTTGTGAATGCCTGTGCCACTGTGGGAGATACTGCCACGCGGGAGCAGAAAGAGAAGTAAGAATATAGGTGGGGTTTGGAGACTGAGGAGTCACCAAGCCAATAATACTCTGTGTGTGTGTGTGTGTGTGTGTGTGTGTGTGTGTGTGTGTGTGTGTGTGTGTGTTAGAATAGGGAAGTAAGGATTGGAAGTTATTTTATACAGCAATGTAAATGTAAGAATGCTAAAAACTGTTCAGAATGTTTGGCCACTGACAAAGTTTAAAACCAACATTAGTGGCAGCAAGGCGCCAGGCTGCCAGTAGCCATGAAAGTCTCAAGGCCAGCAACCTTGAGATAAACTCCCCCTGCCTGGGGCGAGAATTCCAGGAACCTGTAAAGATAACAGCACAGACCATCTGCTCCATGACCCCCTCATCCTTGATGTCTTGCCAAGATCACTATAACTTGCTGAATTCCATTGCCTTTATAAGCTGACCCAATTCTGTACTCGGGGTCCTCATTTTGCCCACAGGACCGCTGTATCGGTACACCGGGCTGTTTTGGACCCTAGCTTGAGCTAGCAATAAATCACCACTTTGTTGTTACATCGAATTCTGCCTCAGTCGTAATTGGACCCATAACATACTTTAACAGCAAGAACTGCCTATGCAAAGAGGTGTAGCATATTCTGGATTTCACTGAATTCCACATATTCAGGAGGAAAAAGTAGGAGGAAACAGTGAGCCTGAAAAGTTGGACTTGATAGGGGGGATAAAAGGGGCCTTTCAAAATTGCCAAAGGCAGTGCCCCAGTTGCTTATCGGTCACTATCTTGGTTCTGTGTCCTCGCGCATATTTGCAAGACAACTCAGGCTTAGGGAACAACAACATTGCGATTTATTTAACAAACAGGGAAAAGCAAAGAATTACTGAAGTCAAAATATGGCTGTTCACCTTACTTAAAGCAATGTCCAGTCCTTTAAGTCCCAGAAAAGTAACAAAGGTGGCATCTTTCCGCCACTGCTGAGGTGGAGCTCCTCTTCCAAACAATAGGCCGCGTTTCCAAAATGGCGTCTTCCTCCTTCTGCAGACGCGCAACAGCCAGAGTGTAGGCCAGGTTCCAACTCATGAGGACGACATAGAACACAACTGGAGATGCTCCCAAAAGTGCCATGGTGCCCCAGCACAGCACCAGGCCAACAACCCTGCAAACAGCAGCTACAGCGGCCCATCAGACTGCACTCACACATTTTAGGAAGGTGCCGCTTCGGGCCTCTGTCTTCTTTCTTTGGCTGCAGTAAGACAAAACTGGGAGCAGTTTCCGTCGCTCAGCTACTTGCAGAGCCTCCAAAGTAGCCGGTCCCAAACTCACTAAAGATTCCAAAAACGCTTAATCCAAAACTCTATATCCCGGCGGCTAAAAAACTTCTAGCGTCTGATTTCCAAACTCTCAATCTTGGCGGCTACATTTTCTGCCACTGATTCTTCTGTCCCTAAATCATGATGATTCTTTTCCCTTCTCCTTCAGTCCCTGTTATTTCTCATCAGACTCTCCACCCCAAACAGCAAACTTAGCATTTTCCCTGGGGCTATTCATTCTCATCAGCAAACCCCCTCCAGGGGGCATGACCTCCACCAGCCTTTGTACTCAGCCTGGTTACAGACTCGGTCATCTCCAGACTAGGGGACTTGACCTTTATCCTGAAGTTGAGGATTTCGAAGCAAAGCAGGGCCAAGGTCAGATGTTTATATTGAACAGATTGCAAGAGTGCAGAATGACTGCAGATTGCAAATAGATTGGAGAGGAGAAATACTGGAGGCCTGGAAATCAATTACAAGGATATTGAAATGATCCAGGAGAAACAATACAAGCAACTGCTATAGGGCAAAGGTGGTGAAGGAGAGGGAAATGGATTTGAGAAATATGTAAAGGGCTAAATCAGTGAGATCTGGATGGCAAAGATAACCCTTGTTTTTAGTTTCTGCTTAAGAATCCTAGGCAGATGGTAGGACCCCTAACCAATAGAGGGAATATAGAAGGAATTACAAACATGGAGGAGAAAATGATTAATACAAAATGCTGAGAAAATGCCAAGAAAGGAGGTGAATGAAAATTTCATAAGGAAATAACTTACGGACTAGGTGGAAGGATGCACTCAACACCCAGGGTTACTGGAGAAAAATGGGGAAGAGAATTCTCTGGAAGGGAATGCATGGGCAAAAACATGCAAGAGTAAATGCAAGATGTCTTGGGGGCACACAGATTGGTTGGATATTTTCAGTGTGGTGGTTGTGTTGCAGAATTTGCTGCGGGACATGGTGAGCACAGGGAGTTTACCTGTGCAGACCAAGGGAGTAACCTCCAAAGCTTGGGCCCTGAACAAAGAGACCCTGGGGGGTGGTTATAAGAGCTAGCTTCGGAGTGAATCTCAGTGCATTACAGAGAATGGTGATCTCAGTGGTGGAGAGTAGGGTGACGGGTTGGGGGGCGGAGCGGGGGGAGGTTGTTTACAGCCAGGGGTCTTACCGGACAGGAATTTTCCGGGCAGGAGTTTTTTCAGTAACTGGTCATGCTCCTCCTTGGTATTCATCAGCAAGGGTCATGCGCATTCATGCTCATTCATGGTATGGGGGCTGTGTTTTCCCAGTTCAGTTAGGAGGATATTAGAAAAAAGGTAAGGAACCAGTGAGATAAGAGCTTTTGCTATATCCCTGTGAGATTGGTTCTCATTCTTTAGGAGCAAATGGGAACTATTCTGTTGTGCAACTGGCATTTGCAGTGTATTAGATGCTGTGTAATTACTCTCCTGAGTGTAGTGAAAGTGTAAGCAGGAGCGCACCAACAGATACATGTTTTAGGAAGATAACTCTCACAGTTGTAAGACTGAGAGGTGGAAGAATGAAAATAAAGATATATTTGAGAAGAGGAAGGGAAGAGAGAAAAACAATGTAAGAAAAAGAAGAGAAGGTCAGTTTGGGAAAAAGACCTTGTAAGAAAAATGAGTTAATATCAGGCTATTTTTTACCTTCTACACACATATCTTGAAATGCTGTTTTCTACCATTCAGCCATCTGGCAAGCCATGGACAGGCCTTATATTTGCAACAGTGTATCAGTTGTGTGACTTCGGGCACTTGCCAGTGTAAAGGGGGCTCTGCCCTAGAGTTTCTGTTCTGCTTCTGGGTGCTGGAGTCTCTCTGTGCCTGCCTGTATATATGGGCCCATTTCAGCAATAAGGCCTTCAAAATCCACCCAAATCTCCAAATTCTCTTTCGTCTATGAGAATGATAGCTGCACAGCAGACCTGGATAAAGGAAAGTTCTTTTCAGAGCCTGGCAGAACCTCCACAAATCCAGGAGGCACGAAAATTCTGATTTTCTGCTTCTGGGTATTCATGACTAAAGATAAATAAGAGCTTTGTCTTCAGGAGCTGATCAAAGTGCCAACAACCATTTCTCCCTCTGAAAGAACCTGTCCTCCTCCCTCGGACATCAAGGGACCTCATGCAACTGAAAATGGAGTCTGAATTTTCGCCACTCATACCATACAGTAACTGCTCCATGCCAGAGTCTCTGGCATCTTCCCTGTGTTAGACGTATCTTCTCCATCTATCCACATGACACACCCAGAAGAGATTTCCTACCTTGTCTACTCTGTCACTAACCCAAGAGTCACGTGTGGGTCTACTCTGTCACTAGGTCCCTGAGCCCTGGGTTGAGCCGACAAGGAACTCCAGCAGAAAAGTGGTGTGATAGAGTCATCACCACAAAGGGGAGGTTCCGTGTTCCCTTCCTTGCTAGTCGCCAGGGGGAGCTATAGAACACGGAAGGTAGAGACACTGAGGGACACACCAGAGAGAGACACTTGGGGTGACACAGAAGTACAAAAGGAGACATGGAAAAGAAGGGCTTGCTTGCTTCTCTACTTGGGGCTTGTGCCAGGTACTTGGGGAATGGGGATTGAGACAGGCAAAGACACTTGAAAGAGACATGTGGTGAGAGACACACAGGGAGCCATGTCAGGATGCCCCTACATGATTTGTACTTGATTTTGCTCCTTTGGTCCCAAACTTGCCTGAGCCCTTCTGCCTCTTTCCTGTGGTTCCCTCCTGAAGGTGCCTTGGACAGTGGCAAGCTCTCATGTCTCATTGGCCCCTCTTTAGCCAACCTTCTTTTGCTGGCGTTTACCCACAAGGACATGGGTAACTTTATTCAAGTTCTTTTACACTGAATATGTTTTGTGGGCATGGATGCCTGGGCCCCTTGAGAGCATGCAAGTGCGGGGGCACTAGGATGCCCCTTGGTCTGCCTACTGATGGTGGTAGCTGTGAGAAGAGCAAGGGCACTGCTCTGTCCTTTGAGAGGTTAGTGCTCCGCTGGAGGGCACTGTGCCCCTTGGGTCTGTCAGTGCCCTTCTCCAGTCCCTTTGGGTTTAGGCACGGTGGTCTTTCTGAACCTGCGAGTCCAGGTGCCTACACTGACTCGTTGCCCACACACTGCCTACTTCTGTCTTCTCCTTTACTGTAAATCTTCTTCATATGAACTTAGTGTGAGCACATTATCTCCCTTAACACTTTGTGGTCCGCTCACATATTAGTACGTGTTTTTGTCACCTGTATCAGGCGGCATGCATTTTGTGATGTAAACATCAATTTATAGCAGATTACAAAAAAACTAGAGCCACAATTAGAATTTGACTGTCATATTCGTGTTGAACACATACAAATTGATAGGAAATGACTAATTTAAAAAGGACCTTTGTAAAAATTTGTTGGCCAGTGTATTTTATAGAATGTTCTTTGAGTCTTTTCTGTGCTTATCATCTTTTTTTTTTAATGGGATAATGCAAAGGCACTATCCTGCACCTTATTTTCTATATTTAATCACCATCTTCAGAAATTTCCCATGATAATACATTCAATTGTTATCTGAGAACCTAAAAAGGAAGCAGCAAACCTATACAGATGCAAAATCTAATCCTTTGACCTGGAGAGAATGGATGACACACAGTTGAGGGAATCCTTAGTCCACTAGAGGCCAAATCAGGATGCCCATCACCTCCTTGAATTTTCCAAGATGATTTCAAGTGTAGGACCTCCTACCATCAGAGTAAGCTGTTTCTTTGCAGAAACCCAACAGGCAGGCCTTGTAGCTCTTACTGTGGCATGCAATAACACATAACACCAACAGCCATCCTCAGTGGCACATAAATATTTTCCTGATTGAGTGTTATTTGCTCCCAGAGTCATTTCTTGCTCTCTCCCGGTTCTGCTCTGTGTGAACAGGAACTAACACCTGAGGCTGTGCTGCCCAGGCTCTTGTATGAGCTGAGTTTCCCACTATATTTAGAGTTTGGAGCAGAGGGAAGAGAGCAGCCAGGGTCTCTTGAGTCCCTTGATATGCAGTCTTCAGATGCGAGGTCATTGGGCCTGGGTTTTATAGAAGTAGAAACCCTAAGCCCTCCCCCTTCCCTTATCTTTACAGGGAGAGCATCTAGCAATAGCTTCATCCTCTATGGCCCCAGGTCTCACTGGACAGGCTTGCTATGAGTTGAGCTTTCACTAGGTTCCCTGGGCTGCTGAGCATTTATAAGTGTCCCTTTCACCTTTCCCCCACCAGCCCTGGCATGCGGGTAGATTCCTTTCTGGCTCATTTCTGATTTCCTCACAATTCCCTTATTTTGATATTTTTTTCCATAAGTGAAATGGAGTCACATTCCAAGTTTGCTATACATAGAAGTAAAATGAACCTTACCCTCCAGAGTTACTGTTGCTTTTAAGGAAACAAGAAAATAAATCAATTTTCAAATTTCTCAATATCCTTTTTTGAAACCTCTTCTATACTACAGTTGAAGCATAGCCTAACCATTACAAGGGTAGAAGGGAATTTTTAAGGGAAGAAGTATGTGCTTCTGTAGCTTCCACACAGTTTTTCATTCAGAGTATTAACAACTTTGAAATTATTAAGCTATTTTTTAAAGATTTATTTATTTTTTCATACAAGCTGGGGTGCAGGCCAAAGGTTTGGGGTGGTGCAAGGGTTCACCAGAGACAGAGTGGGAAGGGAAACAGGCAGATTGACCAAAATACACTGCTGAGGGGAATAGCAGGTGAGGCAGGAGAGGTCTGCTGCCCCATGTGGGAATCTCCCCATTCAGGCATTGAACTGGCGCCACAGCCGCTGACAGCTCCACAGCGCTGCGCTTAACCCGTTGCACCACGACGGGGGCCCAATTATTAAGCTATTTTTGAACTGTACTCAAAAAATATTTTTGAGAAAAATTCAATTGGAGCAAAGAGACTGCAAAGAAAGGGAACAAAAATACTAGAAAAAGAAAAAATAGATAAACAGATGCATCAGTCTCATAACTGTGAGTGCCCTAGTCCCTCATCCACTTCTGAAACACTTGATGGAGCAGTTGTGTGGGAAGGGTCAGGTCAGAGGTGGGATGCACCTTAGGGAGGGACCCACAGTACCCAGAGACCTCATGAACTCCAGTGCAAGCAGCCCAGCCCTGCCCAGAACAACTAAGTTCTCATGAAACTCTGCAGGACTCTGACAGCCCCGGCATGGTCAGGTACCAAGTCAGGGAGTAATCCAGAGTAGTCAGAGGTCACATGACCACCTGTGACACCACTCCATTGGCTCACCCAGATAGACACAAAGCAGCCCTAGCAACCCAGACACACACCTGGCAGAGCAAATCCAAAAATAGTGAGGAGAAAGAGAAATACAAATGGTCAAGTAAGCCCTCCTGGGAACATTACAGCACAGAAAGAAAATCAATTTCCAGAACCCAACAAGATGGACACAATATTTTTATGTTTGACAGGTGGAAAATTCAAAATTGTCATAATTAAAAAGATATAACTCAAAGATATAAGAGAAGATGCAAAAACTGAAAATCATCCTATGAGAAACATAATTAATGAACAGAGCAAGGAAAGTGAAACTTTAAATTAGAAAATAAAGAAACTGTAGGGTGCTAAAAGATAAATGGAGGTGGTAAAAAATATTTTGGGGAAAGCCATTACAATAGAAGAGATGATATGGAAGAATGAATGTACTCTCAAAGATAAAGATACAAAAAAGAACCAAAGATGTGAAGAAAAGAGATACAAAGGAAAAGGAATCAAGAAACAGTTTAAGAATTATCCAACATCATGATGAAAAGAAATATGAGTCATACAAATCCCAGAAGAAGAGACGAGGAAAGTGAAAACCTCTTCAAGGAAATAATTGAAGAGAACTTCCCCAACTTGAAGAATGAAATGAAAATAGACATACAAAAAATCTATTGGGTATCTTGCTGTAACTTTCCTTTCACTATGGTGAATAGTAAAATAGTAAATAATAGTAAATAGTAAATAATAGTAAAGCTTCCAAGTGTACAAGACAAAGAAAAGATAATGAAGCTGATGTGGGCAAAGAAACAGATAACCCATAAAGGAAACCTATAAAGGTTGACACCAGACTATAAACCTATAAAGGTTGACATCAGAGAAGAGAATGGATTAACATGTTCAAAAAAACTCTATGATGAAAAAAAAATGCCAACCATGAATACTTTATCTTGCAAAGCTCTTCATCCTTTAGAGGGAAAAATAAAATCAGAATCTTCAGAAATTCACTACTACTAAACTCCTACAGCAAGAAAGATTACAAAATCCTTGAAATCCAAACCAACAGGGGCAATAAGAAGAACATCTGAACAAGATATTGAATATAACCACAATCTAATGAACAATATGGCAACAACAGACTTCCATGGATCAACAATCATCCTAAATGCAAACGGAGTAAATTCACCAATCAAAGACATAGAGTAGCATGTTGATAAGAAAACAGATTCCAAACTCTGTTGCCTCCAAAACCCACCTATGTTCTAAAACTAAATATAGATTGAAAGTAAAGGGTTGAAAAACAACTCTATCAGAATGTGGTACCGAAAAGAAGGCAGAGGCAGCCATAATTAGATAAAATAGACTTCAAGATAAAAAAGATGACAAGAGACATAGATGGACACAATGTATTGATGAAAGGGACAATACACCAGGAAGCCATAACAAATCATCCTTATATACTCACCAAATGAAGGAGCACCAAAGTACATAAGACAATTATTATCATTTCTGAAAACAAACATTAGAGAAAATATAGCTATGGCAGGAGACATCAACACCCAAATCTTGCCAATAGACAGGTCAACAAGACAAATAATAAACAAGGACACAATAGACTTAAATAAAGATCTAGACCACATAGACCTAACAGACACTATAGGATTCAGCACCCCCAAAAACCACGTACACATTTTTCACAAGTACACACAGATCATTCTCCAGGATCAGCCACATAGTGTCTCACAAGAAAAACATCAACAAGTACATGAAGATTGAAATCATACCAAGTATCTTCTCTGACCATAAAGGCATCAAACTATAAAACAAGGAAATCTAGCCCTGTTACTTAGAGACTGAACAAAACACTACTAAAAGACTACTGGGATTAATCAGAAAATCAAGGAAGAAACTTTTAGAAATACCTTGAGGTGAATGAGAATGAGGACATAACCTTCCAGAATGTATGGGACACATCCTTCCGGAAGGTATGGGACACAGCAAAAGTAATACTAAGAGGAAAGAATACAGCAATAAAGGCCCACATCAGACACAATAAAGAACCCAATAAAACAACATAATATCCCATCTCAAAGAAGTAGAAAAAAGAAAACAACAACAACAACCCCCAAAAGCCAAGAGATGAAAGGAAATAAAAAATTAAAGCAGAAATAAGTGAAATAGAAATTTTAAAAAGTCCAAAAAAATCAATGAAACCAAAAGCTGGTTCCTTGAAAAAATAAGCAAAACAGACAAATTCTAGCAATTCTCACAAAGGAAAAATGGAGGAACCTGAAATAAATTGGATCATGAAAAGAGGAGAAATTATAAGAGACACAGCAAAAATCCAGAAGATAATTAGAGGTTACTCTGGACATTTATATGCAAATATTCAACAGTCTATATAAGATGGACAAATTCTTAGAACTATATAATCACCCAAAAAAATAGATAACTTGAATAAATCAATTACAAATAATGAAATTGAAACAATATCAAAACCCTCTCCAAAAACAGGAGCATATGATTTCACAAGTGGGTTTACCAAACTTCAAAGAACTACGGCCTATCCAACAACAACTCTTTCCAAAAATTAAGAAAGAATTAATACTACCAAATGTATTTTATGAAGCCAGCACTACACTAATATCAAACAATACCAAAGCAACACACACAAAAAGAAAACTACAGAACAACTCCCTAATGAACACAGATGCAAAAATCCTCAATAAAATCTTAGCAAACCCAATCCAACAATGCATCAAAAGGATTATGCCATGACCAAGTGGGATTTATTCCAAGGAATCAAGGATGGCTCAACATCCAAAAATCAATTAATATAATTGAACACTTCAACAAAAAGAATAATAAAAAGCCTATTATTTCAATAGATGCTGAGAAATCATTTGAGAAATTTCAACACACATTTATGATGAAGGCCTTTGAACTACTTTGGATAAAAGGAAAATAACATAATAAAAGCCATATACAACAAACCCACAGCTTAAATCATTCTGAATGATGAAACACTGAAAGCCTTCCCTTCAAGATCTGGAAAAAGGCAAGGATGTCCACTTTCACTGCTGCTTTTTATTTTAAAATATAGGAAGTCCTAGGTAGAGCAATTAAGCAAGAGAAAAGCATACAGAAATCCAACTAGGGAAAGAAGACGTAAAATCATTTGCAGATGATATAAGGAACCCTAAAAAGTCCATGCAAAACTAATTAAAACAATAAACCAGTAGCAGTTTACAAAATCAATAAACAAAAATTAGTAGCCTTCTTATATGCAAAAAAATCAGCCTGAAAAGGAAGAAATTAAGAAAACCATCCCACTTATAATTGAGATTAATCAGAAAATTAACTAAAATAAACTAAGTAAACCAAAAAAATTAAGTAGCTCTGAATATACCTAACAAAGTAGGTAAGAGACCTATACAAACAAAATTACAAAACACTGTTAAATACACAAAGACACAAAGAAATGCTCATGGATTGGAAGAATTAACATTATAAAAGTATCCATCCTAACAAAAACAAATTACAGGTTCAATATAATTCTAATCAAAATCTCAATGTTATTCTTCAAAGAAATGGAACAAATATTGCTGAAATCCTATGGAACCAAAAAAAAAAAAAAAGACCTTGAAATAGCCAAATCTATCCTAACTGAAAGGAGGAAGAACAGAGGTATTGAACTATACGTTTTAAACTGAACAACCAAACCACAATAATAGAAACAGTTTGGTTCTGGAATAAAAATTTACACATAGACCAATGGAATCAAAATGAAAGCCCAGAAATAAAGACACATATATGATCAATCTATGACAAAGGAGCAAAGAATGTACACTAGAACAAGGCCTCTTCAATAAGTGGTGCTGAGAAAACTGGATCACCGCAAGAAAAACAGAATGAAACTAGGACTACTATCTCTCACACACACACACAAAACTCAACTCAAAATGGATAAAAGACCTGAAAGTAAGACCTGAAACCATAAAATATAAAGAAGAAAAAAGACAAAGCATTCCATCATATTCACTTCAGAAACAACTTTGAGGACTCATTTCCAGAAGTATGGAAAACAAAGGAAAAGAAAACCAGCAGGGACTACATCAAATTAAAAAGTTCTGTATAGCAAAAGAGACACTAACCGAATGAAGAGACACCCTACTAACTGGTACTGATGGCACATACTTTCACACTATAAACTAATAACGGATTGATATCAAAGATAAACAAAGAACTTTCAAAGTAAACTAATCAATAATAGGACAGAAGAGCCAAAAAAGGCATTTCTCCAAAAAAGAAATGCAAATGGCCAACGGCATATGAAAAATGGTCAACATCACTTGTTATCAGAGGACTGCAAGTTAAAACCATAATGAGAAACCACCTCAAACCTGTGAGAATGGCCCATATTAAAAAAAAAAAAAACTAAAAAACAAAACTGTAATAACAAGTGATGGTGAGGTTGTGCTGAAAAATGAACCCTCTTACACTGCTCATGGGTATGCACTAATCTATCCACAATGGAAAGTTGGATGGAAAATACTCAGAACACTAAAAATGAATTAACTGTATGCAATTCCACTACTAGCAATCTTACCCAAAGGAAACCAAAAACTAATTTGAAAGGAAACCCACACTTCTATGTTTATAGCAGCATTATTTACAATAGCTAAGATATGGAAATAACCTAAATACCCCAAAACAGATGAGTGGATAAAGAAGATGCAGTCTATATACACAATGAAATACTACTCAGCAATAAAAAGGAAAATTTATGCCATTTGCAGGAACATGGATGGAGATGGAAGGGATTATGCTATACAAAGTAAGTCAGAAGGAAAAAGAAAAATAATGGATGGCCATCCCTATGCGGAATAGGGAAGCCAAACAAAGGGTAAAGAAAAAGAAAAAAAAACCTTGCCAGTTGAACACATATTTGAGACACATCAGAGGAAGGGCAGGGAAAGGGGTCAAAATAGGGGAGAGAAGAACACAAGGGACTCTGATAATGGTTGCATGGGTTATGGTGGTGGGAAAACTGCGGGAACTACACCTCAGAGGAGAAATCAAATATTATACATAAATGAACAATGACAAAAGAAAATGAATAAACATATAGTGTGGTTAATTTTATGTAAGACTTTCCTATATCTGTGGAATATGTGATAGGATAATTAGTGCTGTATTAATGAAAGGGTGTCGGAGGCTGGCTCCGACCGAGGTTGGTTTCCCGGGGATGGAGGGGAAAGCGTCGGTGGTGGCAGCGAGTTCCGTGGGGAAAAGGGGGTAGGGAGTGAGAGACAGCACACACCAGAGTGTGATCAGGCCGTTCCACTTTATTATTCGAGAACAGGGTTTTTAAAGCATAAGAAGAATTAACTACTGACAGTGGCAGGGTGATTACAGATATTCAGATGCATAATCAATTACATACTTTGAGGAGAATTGAGGAGCTTTGGAAAAATGTCTTGTTGTGATATAAATACCAGCAAGGTACAGGACATAATCTTCAACCTTTGCCCTAGGCCTAGGGTGGAGGCTGCTGTCTCCATACCTATTGTCTGAAACCAAGACCATAATAAAAGAAACATCTTTATGCTAATCTCTGGAGGAAATAATCTAAGGAACTATACTCTGATTTTTCAAGGCAAGGAAGGGAAATAGGGAAAGGGATTAAATGTTCTTTGTTTCAAAAATTAACCCTTGACCAGGCAAGGACACTTCACTGTCAGAAGGACATCACGCTGCCTGGATCTAATGAGTAAGGTTAATGCATGCAGGCATGGTGGAGAAACTTAGTTATTGTTCTCACCTGAAATTATACTTAAATTATTGCAGGAAGAAATATCACATCCTGACTTAGGGGAACACTTCCCTGAAGGCTCGCCACCCATAAAGTGACCTTGTCAAAACAATATGGGGTGTCTAGGCTGCGAGATTTCCCCCTCTTTTGTTTTTTAATTAAAGGAAAGGGTCTTATTCTATGAGACTCAGTTTTTCAACAGAAATTTATAATGTAGGAAGATAAGTTAAATGGACACACACAAAAAAAACAATTTAAAAAGAGAGTGCTACAGGGCCTCCCTGGTGGCGCAGCGGTTGAGCGCTGCGCTGTGGAGCTGTTGCAGCGGTGACGCGAGTTCGGCGCCCAGCCAGGGAGAATCCCACATGGTGCGGCAGACCTCTCCTGCCTCGCCCACTGCTCCCCTCAGCAGTGTATTTCTGATCTGCCTGTTCTGCTCCCCGCTCTGTCTCTGGTGAACCCTCTCACCGCCCCATACCTCTGGCCTGTAACCCCAGCTTGTATGTATAAATAAATAAATCTTAAAAAAAAAGAAAAGTTTCTAAAAAATAATAATAAAATAAAAAGAGAGTGCTACAGAATGACAAAAACTCAACTCCATTCTGAAATTTTTTCTTCTATTTAATTTTTATCGAAGTAATATTGGTTTACAAAAACACAGTGTGATATCTTACTTTCTGGAAATTTACTTTCTGGATTACTTACTTTGTGGAAACAAGTCACTGAGAAGAAGCCTTTCAGCTAAACATTGAACATTCATAGTACACATTTTCAGAGTGATTCAGTAATTGGGCATAAAAGCAATCTTTGCAAGCATTTGGAGAAACAAGTTTTGTTTTGTTTTTTTTCTGAAATGGACATGATAACCACATAGTTCAGATATCTGTTACTTACATGCTGGAGAAAAGTCTGACAAGTAAGTATTTCGACAAGATAGTGAACATTCATAGTTAGAATGATGTTTTCAGAATGATCCAGAACTTGCATAAAAGAGACTTATTTGCAAGCATTTGGAGAACATGTGCTTTTTGGATAACATGAGAATGTTGAAAAACAGAGGTGAAATATCTGGCTATGTTACTTATTTTCCGAGAAAAGACACTGAAAAGTAAGAATTTCAACTAAACATTGAACTTTCAGATTTAGTACAGGTTTTCAGTGAGAAAACCCACTTTTACACAAAGTCACTGTTTGCACAGATTTGGAGAACAAGTGTTATATTTAAAAACTAGGGAATGTTAAAACCCAGAAGTGAAATATCTGCATATGTTACTCACTTTCTTTTTATTTATTTATTTATTTATTTTTTATTTTTACATACAAGCTGGGGTACAGGCCATAGGCGTGGGGCGGCGAGAGGGTTCACCAGAGACAGAGCGGGGAGCAGAACAGGCAGATCAGAAATACACTGCTGAGGGGAGCAGCGGGCGAGGCAGGAGAGGTCTGCCCCACCATGTGGGATTCTCCCTGGCCAGGCGTCGAACTCGCATCGCTGCTGCTGACAGCTCCACAGCGCAGCGCTTAACCGCTGCACCACCAGGGAGGCCCTGTTCCTCACTTTCTTGAGAGAAGTCTCATATAGGTAAATTTTTCAACTAAACATTGAACTTTCAGAGTTGGAGTGAGTTGTTTGGTTCCTTATATTCCTCCTATAAGTGAAACCATTAGATATTTTTCTTTTTTCCTTCTGACTTACTTCACTGAGCATTATCCCTCCCAGCTCCATCCATGTTGTTGCAAATTGCATGAGTTTATCTTTTTGATTGCTGAATAGTATTCCGTCATGTATATGTATCGTGTTGTCTTGATCCAGTCATCTCTTTTTGGGCATCTTGGTTGTTTCCATATCTTAGCTATTGTAAACAGTGCTGCAATATGATAACATACATAGAGAATCCTAAAAACCCCATAGAAAACTTAATCAAAATTAGAGACCAGTTTAGTGAAGTAGCAGGATAAAAAATCATCAACACACAAAAATCAATAGCATTCCTATATGCAATTTATCTGAAGAAAAAGAAATTAAGAAAACCATCCCTTTATAAATGAAAACAAAAAATAATCAAATACTTGAGAATAAACTTAACAAAAGAGGTGAAGGACTTGTACAAAGAAAACTATAAGACACTGTTAAAAGAAATATAAGATGACACAAAGAAATGGAAAGACATCCTCTGCTCATTAATTGGAAGAATTAACATTATCAAAATGGTCCTCCTACCAAAAGCAATCTACAGATTCAATGGTATTCTGATAAAATTTGAATGACATTATTCAAAGAAATAGAACAAATATTGATGAAATTCATATGGCACCACAAAAAACCTAAATAGCTAAAGCTCTCCTGACTAAAAAGAAAGAAAATGGAGGTATTACACGCCCTGATTTCAAACTATACTACAAAGCAATAATAATGGAAACAGCATGGTTTTGGAACACAAACAGACACACAGACCAATGGAATAGAATAGAAAATCCAGAAATAAATACATATATTTATGGACAACTAATCTTTGACAAAGGAACAAAGACCATACAATGGAATATTTTGTTCAATAAATGGTGCTGGGAAAACTGGAGTCTACTTGCAAAAAAAAGAGGTTTTTTTCTTACTGAAAGAGAAAGTTAAAGCACAGAAGTGAGATAATTGTATATTTTATTTTCTCAGGAGAAAAGTGACATATATGTACTTCTTTCAACTAGACATTGAACTTTCAGAGTTAGTGCTGTTTTCCTAATGATTCAGCATTTTTAGCAAAAGAACTTTTAGGAGACATTAGGAACACAAGAGGATTTTCTTACCTGAAGAGCATGTTAAAACACAGAAGTGAGAAATCTGTGTATTTGAATTCCTTCCAGGAAAAATGTGACATATAAGTAACTCGTTAAACTAAACATTGAACTTTCAGATTTGGATTGAGTTTTCTTAGAGAATGCACATATTCACCCTAAAGCATATTTTGGTGGCATTTTGAGCAGGAGACTTATTTCTGACTACAAGAGAAAGTTAAAGCACAGAAGTAAAATACATATGTTACTTATTTTTTTAAGAAAAGTAACATATATGTAAGTCTTTCAACTAAAAATAGAATTTTCAGAGTTAGAGTGTATTTTCCTAGAGAGAGAAAATTTTTGGACAAAAGCATTCTTAACTTACCAAGAGAGAACACATACATACAGACGTGAGATATCTGTCTCTGTTACTATTTTTTTGGTGAAAAATCACATATAAGAAAGTCTTTCATTGAAATATTGAAATTTCAGAGTTATTGCAGTTTTCATAGAGACTCAACATTTTTGCTAAAAAGCACTATTTGGAGGCTTTTTGAATACTAGAGATTTTTCTCACCAGAAGAGAATGTTAAAATCCAGAAGTGAGATATCTGTATAGTTACTTAGTTTTGTAAAAAATCACATATAAGTAACTCCTCTATTGAAATATTGAAATTTCAGAGGTACTGCATGTTTTCATAGTGATTCACATTTTTTGCCAAAAAGCACTCTTTGGATGCTCTATGAGTACTAGAGATTTTGCCCACCAGAAGAGAATGATAAAAGTCAAAAGTGAGATACTCACAGAAGTTACTTGCTTCTGGAGCAAAGTAACATATATGTAACACGTCCATCTAAAAAACTTTCATGTTTAATGCAGGAAATAAGTAATATTTTCATTTAAACATTGAACTTTCAGAATTAGTTCATGTTTTCACAGTTATTCATCAGATTCGCCAAAAGCACTGTTTGCGGGGTTTTAAGCGCAAGAGTTTTTTTTCTCAAAAGAGGAGAATTTAAAGCACTCTAGTGAGATATTGGTATATGCTACTTAGTTTTTGAAGGTAGGTCAGAAATAAGAAATATTTTCATCTAAACATTGGACTTTCAGAGATAGTGCCTGTTATCAAAATGATTTGCAATTTCACCAATAAGCACTGTTTGGTGGCTTTTTAGCCTGAAAAGTTTTTCTCACAAGGAGAGAATGTTAAAACCCTGAAGTGAGATATCTCTCTATGTTATTTAATTTTGGAAGGTAAATCAATATTATTCATGTTTTAATATAAACATTGAAATTTGAGAGATAGTCCCTGTTATCAAAGTATTTGACCATTTCTGGCAGGAAGCATTATTCAGATGCATTTTGAACACAGGAGATTTTTCTTACCAGAAGGGAACATTAAAATGCAGAAGTGAGATATCCATATATGTTATCTGAATATTGATGTTAAATCACATATAAGTAACTTTCATCTAAATTGTAAACTTTCAGAGTTCGTGCCTGTTATCAGTGATTTGGCAGTTTAGCAAAAAAGCACTGTTCAGAGGGTTTTGAGCACAAGATGTTTTTCTCGCAAGAAGAGAATGCTAAAACCTAGAAGTGATATATTATGTTATGTAGGTTTTGATATTAAATCACATGTAAGTGACTCTTACATCTAAACAGTGCACTTTCAGAGTTAGTGCCAGTTATAAAAGTGATCTGGCAGTTTCGTCAAAAAGCACTGTTTGGTGGTTTTTGAGCACAAAAGGTTTATCTCACAGGAAGTGAAAACTTCTGTGTTAAAACACAGAAGTGATATTTATTTATATGTTACTTGATTTTGGACTGTTAATCACATATAACTAATTCTTTCATATAAACATTGAAGATTCAGAGTTAGTATATTTTTCATAGTGATTCAGCAGTTTAGCCAAAAGTATTTTTGGAGGTTTTTGAAAATAAAAGTTTAGTCTCATAAGAGGTATATGTTACTTCGTTTTAGAAGGAAGATAAAAAGGTAATATTTTCATCAAAATATTAAATTTTCAGAGTTAGTTCATGTTTTCATAGTGATTCAGCAGTTATGCCAAACGCACTGTTCACAGGGTTTTGAGCACAAAAGGTTTTTCTCACAAGTGGAGAATGTTAAAACGCAGAAGTGATATATCGATATATGTTACATAATTTTTGAAGATAAATCACATGTAAGTAGCTCTTTCATCTAAAAAGTGAACTTTCAGAGTCAGTGTGTGTTATAAAGTGATTTGGCAGTTTCGCCAAAAAGCACTGTTTGGAGGATTTTGAGCAAGAAGCTTTTCCTCACAGGAAGAAAATGTTAAAACCTAGAAGTGAGATAACTGTATATGTCCTATCTTTGGAAGATTAATCACAAATAAGTGATATATTCATAGAAGCATTGAAAACTCAGAGTTAGTACATCTTTAATAATGATTCAACCGTTAAGCCAAAAGCACTATACAGAGCTATTTGAGCACAGGAGGTATTTCTCTCAGGAAGAGAATGTTATTACCCAAAATGATAGATATATGTTACATAGTTTTTGAAGCTAAATAATAAGAGGTAAATGTTAAAACTCTAAAGTGAGATTTTGGTATATGTTAGTTAGCTTATGAAGGTAAATGACAAATAGTAATATTTTCATCTAAACATTGAACTTTTAGAGTTAGTTCATGTGTTCATAGTGATACAGCAGTTTTGCACAACACACTGTTCATACTGTTTTGAGCACACAAGTTTTTTCTCACAAGAGAATGTTAAAATCCTGAATTAAGATATTGGTGTATGTTACTTAGCTTTTGAAGATAATTCTGAAAAAAAAAGAAATATATTCATCTAAACATTGAGCTTTCAGAGTTAGTGTGTTTTTGCATAGTGATTAAGCAGTTTAGTCAAAAGTGGAGGATTGTGAGCACAAGAGGTTTTACTCACCAGAGGAGAATGTTAACTTCCTGAAATGAGATCTTGGTATATATTACTTAGTTTTTGAAGGTAAAATAAAAATAAGCAATATTTTCATCTACATATTGAACTTTCACAGTTAGTTCATGTTTTCATAGTGATACGACTTTTCGCCAAAAGCACTGTTAGGACAGATTTGAGAACATGAGGTTTTTCTGATTAGAGGAGAATGTTAAAACCCTGAATTGAGATATTGGTGTATGATACTTATCTTATGAAGATAAATCAGAAATAAGTACTGTTTTCATGTAAACATTGGACATTCACAGTTAGTTCAGACTTTCATAGTGGTTCGGCAGATTCGCCAAAAGCAGTGTTCCTAGTGTTTTGAGCACAAGAGATTTTTCTCACTAGAGGAGAATGTTAAAACCCTGAAATAAGATATTAGTATATGTTACCTAGCTTATGAAGTTAAATCAGAAATATATAATATTTTCACCTTAACATTGAACTTTCAGAGTTAGTTCATGTTTTCATAGTGACTTGGCAGATTCACCTAAAGCACTTTTCAGGTGGTTTTGAACCCAAGATCCTTTTTTAACTAAAGGAGAATGTTATCATCTTGAAGTGAGATATTGGTATATGTTATTTACTTTTTGAAGTTAAATCAGAAATAGTAATATTTTCATCTACATATTGAACTTTCACAGTTAATTCATGTTTTCAATTGATTCAGTTTCACCTAAAGACCTTTTTTGAGGGTTTTGAGCACAAGAGTTTTTTCTCACTAGAGGAGAATGATAAAACCCTAAATTGAAATATTGGTATATGTTACTTATTTTAGAAGGAAAAATCAAATTTAGTCAGATTTTCATCTAAACAGTGAACTTTCAAGTAAGTTCATGTTGTCATATTGATTTGGCATATTTGCCAAAAGCACTGTTGGGAAGGTTTTGAGCACATAGTTTTTTCTCATAAAGGAGAAATGTTAAAGCCAGAAAAAAAGAGAAAAATATTGAACGGTTTCACCAGTATCAGGTGGCCACTCACATATTAATACATGTTCATCTAGTCTCCGTTTTTCATGCCACGGTGGATTTATTTGGAGCTGTTAGGAGCTATTTCTTTGATCATACTCAGTCTAGAAGCTTTACACATTGTTTTGGTGAAAGTGTAAGGTGTTTTATGAGAGATATTACTGTTTTTTTAACCTGTGACGTTTATTGTTACCATTATGCAATCATGGCTGCTGAGAACAGAAGGGGAATGAGCAAAAATTTTTTTAAAGATTTATTTATTTATACACACAAGCTGGGGTACAGGCCAGAAGCGTGGGGCGGCGAGAGGGTTCACCAGAGACAGAGTGGGTGGCAGAACAGGCAGATCAGAAGTACACTGCTGAGGGGAGCAGCGGGCGAGGCAGGAGAGGTCTGCCGCACCATGTGGGATTCTCCCCTGCTGGGCGTCAAACTCGCATCGTGCGCTGCTGACAGCTCCACAGCGCAGCGCTCAACCGCTGAGCCACCAGGGAGGCCCATAAAAATGAAATTTTAAATGAAGTTTTTGCCGATAATTTGATGTCCCAAGTTGTGAAGGAACTGATGAAGTTCTGAGGAAAAAGATAATGAAATGCCAAGTGACAGTGATGAAGATATAATAATTACCAAGGAAACTGTTTGTGCTCTACCTTTGCAGTATTCCAGCAATTCTGAAGTTGATGACAGTAATGGTGTGACTAACATGACGAGTGGCGATGTTTTATTTTGGTCGGACAACGACATTATTCCTGCTTTAGAAACATTTGCTGGCACACCAGGTGTGAAAATTACTCCACATGATCCAAAAAATGTGAGTGACACAGTTAGTTTACTGGGGATGACCTCTTTTCGATGATGGTGGAGGAATCAAATCGTTATCATGAGCAAAATGCCCATAAATACAAAGAATCACCTAAAAGTTTAAAGTGGCACGATATAACCATTGGAGAAATGAAAATAAAAATTAGGTTTGGTAATCCTTATGGGGCAGGTGCACAAAGACAGAATAAGTGATTACTGGATACTGGACCCTCTAACAGAAACTCCTATATTTTCAAAGGTAATGAGTAGAAACAGGTTCCGCCAAATATGGCAGGCATGGGATTTTTCAAATAATGAAGATGTCTCAGAAAATTCAGGGAGGATATTCAAGGTTTTACCAGGTTTGAACAACCTTCTAAAGAAATTTGCAAGTGTCTACAAACCTAGGCAGGAACTGTCACTTGAGGAGGGCTTGATACCATTGCGAGGGCGACTATCTTTTTGTACATACAACCTTGACAAGCTGACAAAATATGGAATATTAGTGCATATGGTATGTGAAGTGATCACTGGATATATTTGCAATTTGAAAATTTATACCGGTGAGGGTAATAAGTTGGAAGATACAATTCTGTCAGTTTTAGGGCCAAATACAGGTTTGTGGCACCATGTTTACATGGGTAACTATTATAATAGTGTAAGCATTGCCGAAAAACTTCTCCAAAACAGAACAAGAATCTGTGGCACAGTCAGAGTAAATAGAGGTCTTCCTGAATGTCTGAAATCCGTGAAACTACAGAAAGCCCAGTCAGCATTCCGAAGAAAAAAAGATGTTCTCATGCAAATTTGGAAAGATAAGTGGGAGGTTCGCATGATCTCTACCATTCATTCTTCATGACTCCTAGAATTCTGAGGGACAGAAAAACTGGAGAGAGAATAAGGACGCCGGAGTCCATCTTGGAATACAACAAGTATATGAAGGGAGTAGACCGTGCGGACCAATATCGTCATATTGCACAATAATGAGAAAGACCACGAAGTGGTCAAAGAAGACAGTACTGTATTTGTTGCACTGTGCCCTATTCAATTCTTTTAGGGTGTATGTAGGGCTCAATGGAAAACAAATTACGTATAAAAAATTCCTGCATGAAGTAGCCAGAAACTGAGTGAGACCATCTCAGACACACGAGCCCATCTCACTGCCAGACACGAGCCCAGAAGAGTCCATCTCAGACACATGAGAGAAAAACATTGACATTTCTCCTACAAGGTGTGCACCTAAGGTGGACCCACCAGGAAGACTTTCAATGGACATGAAAAAGCATAAAGTAGAGAAAATAGTGCTGGGAGCAAGAAAATTCCTCAGAGACCATGTAGAGTATGTGCAGCCAAGAAAAAGAGAAGTGAAACTTTATTTGTGGATTTTGTTGTGTTCCACTCCATAGAGGGACATGTTTTGAAAAATACCACACTCTAATTGATTACTCTGGTATATATTCTCTATGCATTTAAAATTTCATTAAAAAATACCCAGTAGTTCAGGAGCTGTATGTGTTTTATTGAATGCTTATACCATTCATGCGGTGGCACAGAAAATAGCCAGCCTCAAGGGCTGGTAAATTGAAAGGGCACCTGCACAGATAGTGTTAACATTGAAATTTCACAGTTAGTTCATGTTTTCATAGTGCTGCAGCAGATTCGCCAAAGGAACTGTTACGCCAGTTTTGAGCACAAGACTTTTTTCTCACTAGAGAAGATTGTTAAAACCTTGAATTGAGATATTGGTGTATGTTACTTAGTTACTGAAGATTAATCTGAAACACATAATATTTTCATCTTTACATTGAACTTTTGCACTTAGTTCATGTGTTCATAGTGATTCGGCAGATTAGCCAACAGCACTGTTTGGAGGCTTTTGAATGTAAGGTCGAGCCACAGAAAAATGACAACGAAGCAGAGGGGAATGTAAGGTAAAGAGGCCTTTAGTAGCAACTCCCGGGCGAGGTTCACAGATCGCAGGTGGGAGTCTGTGAAGTGGCGCCACGCAAATAGGGAGGAGGGTTTTTATGCAGGGTGAAAAAAACTCCAGGGGGGGCAACTCCATTTGGAGCCGGTGGTCCTTATCAGCTTCTTGCAGGTGCATCTGCGCTGTGGCAGCACGTCCAGGTAGGGGGGGGCATAAGTTTCTCTTTGCTCTGAGGTCACTTGTCTCCATAGGGATTTTCCACAGTGCTTTTATTGGGGGGGGGGAGTGAGGGAGACGGATGGGGGGGGTGAGTCTGACATTGAACACAATAGGTTTTTATCAGAGGAGGCGAATGTTAAAACCCTGAAGTGAGATATTGGTATATTTTACTTATTTTTTGAAGGTAAATCAAAATAAGTAATGTTATCATCTAAACATTGAACTTTCAGAGTTAGTTCAAGTTTTCATAGTGTTTTGGCAGATTCACCAAACAGTTTTTTTCCAGTTTGAGCACAAGGATTTTTCTCACTAGAGGAGAATGTTAAAACCCTGAATTGAAATATTGGTATATGTTACTTAATTATTGAAGATAAATCAGAAACCGGTAATATTTTCATCTTAACATTGAAATTTCAGTTAGTTCATTTTTACATAGTACTTTGAGATTTGCCAAATGAACAGTTTTGCTGGTTTTGAGCACAAGAATTAGTTCTCACTAGAGGAGAATGTTAAAAGCCTGAATGCTGTATTACTTAGTTACTGAAGATAAATCAGAAACAGGTAATATTTTTATCGTAACATTAAATTTTCAGTTAGTTCTTGTTTTCATAGTGATCAGCAGTTTCGCTAAAAGCACAGTGCAGGTTTTGAGCACACAGGTTTTTCTCGCTAGAGGACAATTATTAAAACCCTGAGGCGAGATTTTGGTATTGCTACTTATTTTATGAAAATAAATCAGAAATACATAATGTTTACATCTTAACATTTAACTTTCGAAGTTAGTTCATGTGTTAATAGTAATTCGGCATATTCGCCAGCAGCACTGGTGGGAGAGTTTTGAACACAATAGGCTTCCCGCAAGAAGAGAATGTTAAAACCCTGAAGTGATATATTGATATATGTTACTTATTTTTTAAAGATAAATCAGAAATAAGTAATTTTTTCATCTAAATATTGAACTTTAAGAGTTAGTTCATGTTTTCATAGTGATTTGGCCGATTCACTAAAAGTCCTGTTTGGAGGGTTTTGACCGTAAAAAGGTTTTTCTCACAAGAGGAGAATGTTAAATCCTTGAATTGAGAAATTAGCATATGTTACTTAATTATTGAAGATAAATCAGAAACAGGTAATATTTTCATTTTAACATTGAAATTTCACAGTTCATGTCTTCGTAGTGCTTCAGCAGATTTGCCAAACGAACTGTTTTGCCTATTTGCAGCGCAAGAATTTTGTCCCACTAGAGGATACTGTTAAATCCCTGAATTAAGACATTGATGTATGTTACTTAATTATCGAAGATAAATCAAAAACCGGTAATATTTTCATATTAACATTGAAATTAAACAGTTAGTGTATGTTTTCATAGTGCATTTGCAGATTCACCAAATGAAAGGTTTTGCCTATTTTGAGCAAAATAATTTTTCTCACTAGAGGAGATTGTTAAAACCCCTAATTGAAATATTGGTGTTTGTTACTTAGTTACTGAAGATAAATCAGGAAAAGGTAATATTTTCATCTTAACATTGAAATTTCACAGGTAATGTTTTCATAGTGATTCTGTCAGAGGGGGGTCCTCAGGAAAGGGGAGTGTCCCAGGACCCCACCCCCACCTCAAGCCAGAGAGAGCCAAGACACCTAGGACTGCGGATCCCAGAATGTTATCATCACCAAAGGAAGGATGCTGAGGACTGAGGGTGGAGTTAATAAATGGTTTTGGGATTTAAAAACCAGACCTGTAGCTTGGGGGGGAGGGTGGAAATTGCTCATGATTGTGGATTCCCAGTTTTTCAAGTGTGCCATTAAGATTCAGCTCAGCGGAACTGGTAAGACGCATTCACCAATTTATTCTTTTTTTCCCCTTCCCCTTTTGTAAATAAACACTTTATTAATTTTATTGTGTGTGTCTGCAGTTGAGTCTTATAAGTCCCTTTAAGCGGACAGGTGAGAGCCCACAGACAGGCACCTCATTTATATCGGGGCTGCCCTGTAACAATTTGACAGATTTGCCACAAGCACAGTACAGAGGTTTTGAGCACATAGGTTTTTCTCATTAGAGAACTGTTAAAACCCTGAAGTGAGATATTGTTATATCTCTTATTTTATGAAAATAAATCAGAAATAAGTAATGTTTTCATCTATGCATTGAGCTTTCAGAGTTACTTCATGTTTTCATAGTGATTTGGCTGATTTGCCAAAAGCAGTGTTCAAAGGGTTTTGAGCACAAGAGGTTATTCTCACAAGCAGAGATTGTTAAATCCCTGAATGGAGATATTGGTATGTTAGTTATTGAAGATAAATCGGGACAGGAAATATTTTCATCTTAACACTGAAATTTCACCGTTAGTTCATGTTTTCATGGTGCATCGGCAGACTCACCAAAAGAACTGAGGTTTTGAGCACGAGAATTTTTTCTCATTAGAGCAGCATGTTAAAACCCTTAATTTCGATACTGGTGTGTGATACTTATTTAGCGATGGACACCTGCAGTCTTGCCCGGGTGCCTAGTGGCAAAGCCAGGAGTATGGCATGTGCGTGCTTGAGTGGGTACAGCTGGGTCTGGAGGCTCAAGCTATAAGGGCAGCTTCACATAAGCCAGAGACACAACAGGAACCTCAACCGAGGCAGCTGAAGCAGAAGTAGCAGCAACAGAGGCCACGAGATGGCGCCAGAGAGCCCCAAAGTGAAGATTTTCTGGGGGCTAGCAGGCTTGCTAGCCTGATAGCTCCACACCCCACCTGCCCCACACCTCTTGCCCATACTGTTTCTGGTAGCCTGACTGCACAAAGATCATGAAAGGCCTAAATAGCCCCCCGAGGTCTCCAGGATTCGTCCTTGGCCCGTCTGTCTGAATCTTAGGGAACCTGTGCGGTGCCCTGCTGGCACTGCAATGACTGATATCAAAAATTGCTTAGTTGGAAGGGGTTAAGGTCTCTCAGATGGGGTCCGGAATGGGTTCTGACCAGCTTTGTTTAGCAAGACCCTTGGGCCTTAAGATCTTCTTTAAGATAGGACAAGTGTTAGAAGCCAAGGGCATCCAACTTGAGGCAAAGGATCTGAACTAGTAATATTGGTGTTATCTTGCTCTGGATGTGCCTAGACTTTTCCCCCCTACTACTGGATGGAGGGGAGGGGGCTCTTGTCTCGATGCCAAACTCCTGAAGGTCTTCACTAGTTCAGATTCAAATTATCGCGCGCATATCTAGGCTAAAGTAAAGTGGAAAATGCAATTGTGAACACACTTGGGCTTCTCTGAGGACTGGAGTGGGGCACCAGTGCGGTGCGGCCATCCTGCAAGAATGGGGCCCACCCCTCCCACCATTCCCCACGACCTGACTTGAATGATCCTGCTCCTGGCCCGAGGCTATGCTGCCTCTGCCTCTCAGGGCCCAGGGTATGCAGCCAGCACTTCCCCTCTCCACGACCCTTTCCTCTACACACGCTCCTCCCATCTACGAAGCCTAGACATTCCTCAGAAGCATTCAGCCTAGGAATACTTGAACAACATACACTTTAATTTGCACCAGTCGAGGTGAATACAGGCAGGATCTCTGAACTATGAAAAAACCCAACTTTATTGGACCTTTAAAAATAAGAATTAGCTTAGCATTCAATGTGCTTTGTTCATTTCATGTTTAATCTTGGCTCAAGCATAGGTGGTTGACAGAAGTGTCATCATTGAACAATGGACACTTGCATAATTCAGCCTGGTCTCCTGGAGATGTTCTTTGTGAAGGAATCGTCAGGCAGGATATTAGATTTTTTCACTTTTCACAGAGCTTTTAGCATCAAAGGGGTTGGAGCCATTCTCCTGAACAGAGACTTAGAATCTGCTTAGACCGTGAACTTGGCTGGCCCTTGGGCTATTTCTCACCCTCATGTGTTTGGACTCTTGGGTTTGATGGAATTGATCTATCTTTTGTCAGGACAGAACTGCACTGTATTTGTCGTGAGGACTTGATCAAAACGTGATACAGCATTTAGTGGTAGAGCTCTGTTTTTGCATCCCTTAAAATTCATTTTATTGGGATGGTTTGAGCATGTCTTTTTCTCCAAGCAATTTTTCTGTGAGTTCAAGAGAACCTCATGGAGCACCTCACAGGCCATCAAGCTGAAAACTTTTAGCATGACACTGTTTCAGCTCAGTCTGGATTAATTAACGACTTTGGTGGCCACTCTCTGAGGGATCAAGATACTGACCTTCGTAAAGGTGTTGCCTAAAAGGAATATACTGGTCAATTTTTATGGGGGTAAAGAGTTAATATGGACAATACACCTATCAAATTGTAAAAAGGCACATATATGATTCATGCTTATTTGAATTCTATAACAGGTAACCTATTATGAAATGACACATTCCTCATATCTGTGTTCAAGACTTTTGTCCTCTCCTGGTTGAAAACCAGGTAATCAGGCTTAAATGATTTTATTAGTTCTTAAGGAATTTCCCAAAGGCTCCTAGTGGTTGCATTTTACTCACCGGATGTTAATTTATTTTTTAAAGATTTCTTCATATATGCCTACAGGAGCTGGGCTGTAGGCCAGAGGTGTGGGGAAGGTGAGAGGATTCACCCGATACAGAGTGGGGACCAGGTCAGGCAGATCTACCGAAATACACTGCTGAGAGGAGCAGCGGAGAGACAGGAGAGGTCTGCTGGGCCATGTGGGTAAGCGCCATGGCCAGGGATCTAACTCAGACCCCAGTGGCTGGAGAGAGCATCTTTCTGCTGAGATTTATCCCCTTGCGTCCCCAGGGAGGCCCTCCCGCTCATTTCCAATAACCATCAGTCACACTAGCTATAGCTTTGTTTCTGTCCTCTCAGGCTCTCAACTTTCCTTGACTCTCTCAATTGCTTTTAGGGTATTTTTCTAAAGACACTTCTTTCCCTATTAAGAAGGCTTCTGCTACACTTCCCTCTCTTAGACATACTACCACCATGAAGCCACCACCACCTATTCATTTTCTTTTTTAAAACATTCCTGTTAGGGCTCCATCTTTTTCTTTTTGAGAAGTGGAGTGGGGCAAAGTGCTTAGGCTTCCAATTTCAAAAACCTCCTGGGCGTTTAAGTTCCAGGCTTGCACCTGAAAGAAAGCATTTTCCCCTGGCTTTTCAATTCCACCTCCAGCTCCCCTCCTCCTGTCCTGCTCTGGTTTAGAAACCATGCCTCACACTCAGCCTTCACTGTGGCACTGTGAGTGGAGTTTCCCTTGGCGTGCTGCCTCCACAGCAGGTCCTGGGCACCAGCTCTGCAGATCACTGCCCTCTGCTCTCAGGCACGTATTTGGGGACCACCTCCTACCCTGGCCATGCTCATGTCTCTCGGCACCCAGCTGGCTGGATTCTAGCTGTAACTTCCTTTTCACCAAGTCAGATCAGGGTGGAGAGACTGTGTACTGTAGGAGAACAGCAGGATCTATATGTAAGGGCATGACAAGCCAACAAGCGGGTAGCCAATCCTGTCACTGGCGCGGAGTCACTGGCGCGAAACCAATGGCGCGGAAGGAGAGAGAGACCGTATATAAACCTGTCTACCTCACCCAGCTGTTGCAGCCGCCACGGGTTCCCGTACTCTCTGGGGCTCCGTCTCGGCCACTGCCCGGGAGCAATAAACTGTGCTTTGCTTTAAAAACTTTTCTCTGACTGAACTCTTTTCCACTCACTTTAACTCGGGACACAAGGGCCACCTTTTTCCAAATGTGTGCATTCTACTTTCTCTTCTCCTCATGCCCTCTCCCCCTTTTCCCCTCACTTTATCAACCCAGAAGTACAAAATGTGAACCTAATACCCTTCAGCACTAAATTCAAAGTCCTTGTCTACCTCTTGGTGTGCTTAGCCCAGTCAAAATGACTCTAACCAGGTCATTTCTGCTGACTGGGATGGGGACCCGGGATGCTGAGGGACCCAGGAGGTTCTGGATTTCTCTGCATGGAAAAAGTTTTGTGGGAGTCAGGAGAGGTGAGCTAGAAATGAAACACTCAAGAGTGAGTGCAAGCAGATTCAAAGGAGAAGATCTTGCCGTGGTCATTAGGCAGCTGTAGGGTAACCAAAAGTGGCATGAGGATCTTCAGCCCTACCGCCGTTTCATTTTGTGATGGACACTTGTGCTCTTTCCTGGGTGACTGGTGGTGACGCCTGGAGTGTGGCGCGTGCGTGTGTGAGTGGGTGAGCCTGGGCCTGGAGGCTTCAGGCTGTGAGGGCAGCCTCACAGAAGAAAAAGATTCCACAGGAGCCTCAATGGAGGTGGCTGAAGCAGAAGCAGAAGTAGCAGTGGCAGAGGCCACGAGATGGCGCCAGAGAGCCCCAAATTGAAGATTTGGGGGGTCTGGGGCCTGCTAGCCTTCTGGCCCCATACCCCACCCACCCCACGCCCCTTGCCTTTGCTGTAGCCTATGGCCTGGGAAAGATTAGTTTCTTTTTAAAACCGATTAATATGTTTTGACCAGTAAAGCAAAAATGCAACTTTCTGTAAACTAAATAGCAAACTTAGATTTCTATAAGAGTCTAAGGGAGGGTGGGAGGTGGAGAGAGAAAGAGAGAGACAGAGACAGAGAGAGACAGAGGGACAGAGAGACAGAGAGAGAGAGGCAGAGACTTTTTCTCTTACGGCTGGACGTATAAAATGAAGGTGTCTGACAGGATCATGCTCTTTGTGAATCCCGTAGGGGAGACGGCTCTCTCACCTCTGGTGGTAGTATTGTCAGGTTTTGGGTTTCTGGACTTGGGATAGCCTCACAGCCACATATTTACTAGAAGCAAACAGGAAAGTTGATTTAGAGACGGAATAAAACTTTGAACAGCCAGGGAGAGGTCGGGGTGGGGTGGGGTGGGGGTGTTGCTGTGCAGAACCTTATGGAAGAACAAATGCAAAGGAGGACTCGGGCTCTGGTCTTACAATGGGGTTCATGAACTGCTCACTTTCTATGCTTGCTGGGGTGCACAGTGCATGCGCCACTCCATGGGGCTCTAGTTCACTGCTGGCAGGAGTTTCCCCCTTTTATGGGGCATTAGCCATGGCTTATCAAGTAGTTCTGTGGGGTGGGGGGTGCAGGTAGGAGGGGCAGGGGCGGGAACATGCTGGTGGGGGCTGTTTTGGGGGGTAGTATTGTTTTTCTATTTTAGGGGAATAAAGTCATGATGAAGAAACCTATACTTGCCAAAGTGGATCAATCACCACCACCCCCTCTCCTTTCTCCTCCCCCATCACACTTCCTGTAGATTGGGGTAGGGGTCCTGCCTTTTCTTCACCTCTGCGTGTTTCTGCTCCAAGTGTTTCCTGGGGGACTGTGCTGTTTGGCCTAAATGTCTAACAGTAGCAGCCCAGGTAATGACCCCGTCTTCAAACTCTCTTTGCGGGGAACAGGATTCAACTGCTGAAGTTGTGTGATGCCCTGACCTTCAACCCCTTGGCTCGCCGGCAGGAGGGAGATGGATAGAAGTCAAGGACAGGTGAAAAGCACATTGTGGTGATGGAGGCTGAGAGTAGAAGATTTGGGGAAGGAGGCATCCCGAGGACAGAAGCTGGAGGAAGGGGTAGGAATGAACACAGTCCTTCTGTTAAAGTATAGCACAGGTTCAATTTTGACCGAGGCAGAATTCGATGCAACAACACAGTGGTGATTTATTAGTAGCTTGAGCTAGGGTCGACATCAGCCCAGTATACCGACACAGCGGTCCCGTAGGCAAAATGAGGACCCCAAGTACAGAATTAGGTCAGCTTATAAGGCAATTTCGTGGGCAATGGAATTCCGCAAGTCATAGAGAATTTGGCAAGACCTCAGGCTGGGTGGTTGTGCATTCCTGTGGAGCAGGACCCCTACTCCCCCACCCCAGGACCCCCTCTCTTCCCTGCGTGGCAGCCCTGAGGAGCAGGAAAGCGGGAGGGTCACTGTGTCCCATCCCCCACCTGGGGTTAGGTAACATCTCAAAGAGGAGAAAGTACAAGCAAGAACCTCCTCCCCCCTGTCTAGCCAGAAAAACCGGTTGGGCTGGAAAACCTCCTGCTGAGACAACCTCTTTCTGGGCTTTAGAATGCAAATGAATAGGAGGGGAAAGATAGAATTTAAGGACTATTGACTCACAATCCCCAAAACCCCTCCCATACCTGTTCCAAAAAAATCTCCAGGATGGAATTTAAAGACTATTGACTGACAATCCCCAAAATCTCCTGTTGACAAACTCTCTGGCCACACCCTCCCCTGCAAAGTTTCAGCATCTTGGCACACGGAGGGCAGCAAAAAACAAACAAACAAACAAACAAACAAACAAAAAA
>PVIJ01014112.1:0-42220 GCA_004024925.1 Scalopus aquaticus | reverse complement strand
GGGGGAGGGAAGGGAGGATAAGGGCACAAAATGGAAGAGAGGAGAATACAGGGGACCATAGAGATGGATCATGGGTGAATTGGTGGTGGGCTGCCCAAGGGGAATACAAAATGTAAAAGACATAAATAACAATTAAAAAAAAAGCAGGGCCTACCACATGCTAGGTTCAAAGTTGTATCCTCATTTTTACTTTCTTTAAAGATTTATTTCTATCTATTTATGCATACAAGAACTGGGGTGCAGGCCAGAGGTGCAGGGGGTGAGAGGATTCACCAGAGACAGAGTGGGGACCAGAACAGGCGTTTTGACTGAAATACACTGCTGAGGAGAGCAGCGGGCAAGACAGGAGAGGTCTGCTGTGCTTTGTGGGTTAGCTCCCTGGCTGGGGATTGCACTCATGCTGCAGTGGCTGGTGATAGCTTGATAGCACTGAAACTTTAATCCCTGTGCCACCAGGGAGACCCTCCTCATTATTTCTTAATTTTACATCCTTGCACAAATTGCTTATTGTCTCAATATCATAAATCCCTCTATTATCAAAATTATATTATGAATCTTCTTTAAAAAATTGACAACGCTTATATTGCCCTGGTAGCTTAAAAATATCTTGCAGTGCATACAGTCTCTCTTGTGAATAGCATTGATAGAACTATTCCATGAGATTGATCAGTGATAGGGGTTGACTCCTGTTCCCACAAAATCCATATGTTGTACAGCTAACCCCTAATTACCTCAGATGGTGAACTTACTTGAAAATAGTATTGCTGTGATGTAATGAATTAAGACTAGGTCAGAATGCAGTAGGGCAGGCCCCTTTTCCAATATGTCTGCTGTCTTCATAAGAGGGGGAAATATGGACAGAGATAAGCACACAAGGAGAACTCCATATGAAGAAGAAAGCTGTTCTACCACAAATCAAGGACTTATCAGAAAGGAGGAGAAAAAGAATCCTGGGACAAATCTTTTCAGACTTCTGGGACTCAAAACAAGAAGACAATCTATTTCTGTTGTCCTAAGCCACCGAGCTTGTGGTAATTTACTATGGCAACCATAAGAAATTAATACTCTCAGTCAGATATTATCCTTATCTGACACACAGGAAATTACAAACTCAGAAAAGTCGAGTAATATGCCCCAGGTTTCACAGCTAGGAATTAGTTGGTCTTGGATTAAACTGAGATTTGTGTTACTTCACAGCCCACACGTAGCAGCATGGGTTCCCATCGGCCCACCCCTAGCCCTTGTTGGTCCAGGGCAGAATGAGAACTAAGTAGGGTGCAGTGATTTTTCATCAGGCTAAAATTATCTTCCTTTATGAGATGACACCCTTACTGCTGTTTGTTTTTTCTTGTTGCTTTACTAAGTTATCCTTTAATTTATGAAATTATGGTGAGAATAGACAGCAGGTTTTTTTATCTTGTTTTTTACTATCCTTCATTTTGTTGGTAATAGAAAAAAATTGACAATTCTGTTGGCCTACAAAAGTTTTTTCTGAAATGTTTTTGATCTATGAAATGTAAAAGTCTGAGAGCAACTGTTCTAATGTCTTTTTTAAAAAAGGATTTATTTTTTATTTATGCATACAAGAACTGGGGTGTAGGCCAGAGGTATGGGGGGTGGGGTAAGAAGATTCCCTGGAGAAAGAGTGGGGAGCAGAACAGGGGGATCTACTGAAATACACTGCTCACTGCTGACGGGAGCAGATGGTGAGGTCTGCTGCACCATTTGGGTTAGCTCCCTGGCTGGGGATCGAACTCATTCCACAGTGGCTAGTGATAGCTCGATAGTGCTGACTTTAATCCCCTGGGCCACCAGGGAGGCCACCCGTTATAATGCCTTTTAACAACCAAGAAAGTAGCTCATGTGTAGCCACATTTGGTGATAGGGAAAAAAAGCTTTTTCTCTATCAGCTGAAAATACACTTCCCTGTTTTTTCTTGTTGTTTTACATTTTATATATAAAATGTCTGTACTAATGGTCAAAATATTTCATCTTGTTTCAAATAAATTAACCTGATACAATCAATTTGCATAGTTCAATTCAAAAATATTCATACTGAAATTCAACAAAATTCAGACTTTTTCTTAGTCTTGCTCCCTTCCTTTCCCCTCTTTCTTAGTGAATATTTCACATTTTTCAGTAAAATTCTTGCCTTGATTTTGATTTGATTCATTTTCTTTTGGGTTCAGGACCTGTATGCCTGTGCAAACATATGAGGATTAATTGAGATCACCTCTGTTAAGTATCTAGAACATCTCAAAGTTCTTAGTAAATGTTAGTTCTCTTCAAAGGAAGAGATAAGAAAAATAACCTTTTATGCATTCAGGAGGAATGGTTTTAGGGCTAAGGGAGAATATTAATGGATTTTATCCTTTCGTTTAGTATTCAGTGATTCATAAAACAATCTAAATTTTTATGAATTCATGCTCATGAATATGTAGGTTTTGCTTGTGCATATATGTAAATAAATATATAAGAGGAAAATTGATATGAAATAACATATATTGATGAATCACATCATTCATAAAAATTTGATTGATCTGAATGAGTGCACCCTCCTCAGATTCTGAGAAACCCAGGAGGCAAAAAACCTTCACATACATGAGTTTGTTTCTTTGCTTTAGTATTACCTGGTCCCCTGAAACCTATGCCCTCCAATTTGTCCTGTTTTGGGAAACATTAGTGCATGAGAAACTTCAGTTATCTCTTTGCCACAGTTATGTCAGATTCCAAATCAATGAAGGAATTCTTTTCTTCCCTGAGTAATTACAGAGAGTTTATTATGTCCCATGCACTGTGTTATCATGTTGGCTGTGAGAACAATGCAATCAAAATTAGATTTTCGTCCCCTAAGGAGCTCTTGGTCCAGGGAGTAACACCCATATAATAGTCACATACATGGTTATATAACATATTTTATGAGGACTTTAAATTACAGTGCTATGGATGCCCAGAGGAGGGGCCCCCAACTTCATCTGGGAGGTGGGGGAGGGGATGGTATGGTGTCAAGAAGGCTATGTGGAGGATGAGAAATCTGAGATGAGTCCTATTGGATGACTAGGAGATATCCACTTAGAGAGCCAATCAGAGTGAAAGCATGTGACGTGCCAAAGCCCAGGGGGCAAGGGATGGATCATGGGGGAGCAGAATTCTATCTACTTATCAGTCACTCAATAAGCTGAACATACTCGACAGAAAAAAACCTAACTTCAGAGTTTAGGAATACCAGAGAATGATCCGTCCTTTGTCATGAACTTCCTCACTGCAACAAAGGCTGAAGTAGAAAATGTCATGCTTTACAGTTAGATAGTCCTGATTCAATCAAGCTCACCTTCATTAGCTCTTTAATGTCTCTGAGTTAAACCTTGGTTCCTCATCTATTAAATGGGGATGTTAGTACCTAGCTCATAGAACTGTTGTGTTATTATGATATTAAAAATCTAAAATATCTTGCTGCTTGCCTGTCACAAAACAGATGCCAGAGGAAATCTTAACTCAGGTTACTAAAAACATTTGTGTCATTGTGAATAAGAACCTATTTCACTCATACCAACTCTTGTTTCTCATTTGAACACAGTTAGTTATATCCTAAACTAATTCTTTCCAAACTGATTGCTGACATCATCATGTAAAACAAATTTTCAGCACATCCCCTATGATCAGAATATTTACATATTTATAGGTTGTAGGATATACAACCAAACTGCTATGGCACATTATGTACATTATAAAACCTATACCAAAATAGAAATTAAAGGCCAAGGTGAAAAATGAGGCTAAAAGGAAAGGCTGTCATCATGCATACCCTTGAGATGCATATGCCTACTTTGGAAAGTATCAAGCACGCTTAGAGAGAAAAAGACCTGATTTTAGTTATTCATGGGGTACCTAGCAGCACAGACCAAGTACAAAAGAAGTGTTTAGGAATTGAAGAGGTGATTCTGAGACATTAGGAAAAACAAAAACAACCAGATGGCCTACTAAAGTCACTATCTGATCAAAGCAGTTTTTATATTTTTAATAATAACATTTTAATAATGACAAAAATTTATAAGGTAAAAGTGCTTAACAATCAAAAGTAACTGCCTTCCTTTCCAAATAACCAATAGCAAGTAGTGGCAAAGTACTTTTAAAGGATTGATAGAAATAATGACCATTGAGTGGGCACTTATAAGGGGCAGACACTATGCTAATCACTATATATGAACTTTCTTATTATTTGGTCTTTACAATAATCAATTACCATACTGCATCTTTGTAGAGGGCATCAAATGTTAGTGTAAGTCAGGGTCTGCAGACCAAAACTGCCTGCTTTTGTGTACACTCCATCAACCAAGAAAGTGTTTTACATTTTTAATTGGATGGAGGAAAAAAAGGAATAATGCTTTGTGGCACATGAAAATAATATAATATGCAAATTTCAATGCCCATAACATTTTGTTAGAATGTAACCATACCTGTCCATTTGTGTATTATCTGTGACTGCTTTTACAGTACAACAGCAGAGTTGAATAGTTGCAATAGAGACAATGTGGCCCATAAAAACTAAAATACTTGGTATCTGACTCTCTTCATGCCTACAGTGTGGTAACTGCTGGTGTGTGCGAATGGATCTCCTTGGAATTAGGTGGGTAACAGCTCTCATGGTTCTAAGTCATGGTCACCATAACAATCATTTTTCTGTGCAACGAGGAAATGGCAGAATGAGAGGCTTTAGAGCAAATCTTTAAGGCAAAATATTCCCTTAATTAATAACTAATTAACACTCTGAGAGTCCAGGCCCTTTTCTGTGATGGTTACTTTTGGCTATGGACTTAGTACTGCCAATGTAGCATCCTCACTCCCTCACCGTCTTCTCTGTGTTCTCTCGCTGAAGTTTTAAATGGTCATGGGTAAGGGCAGGGTAAAATGGGGAATGGGTCAGTGAAACAAAAGCATGATTCCCTCATTCAGAAGTACCTCCTGAGTCTCTCAAATACACACTTGGTCCCTGCGCTGCTCTGGCTGAGCTGAAAGTGATGAAAAGGACATGTGATAGAAGGCTGGAAACCGCGTTACTGGCTCGTTGCCTACAGAAACTCAGCAGCTTATCTTCTTTCCCAACGAACTTCAAACTTACACTGGCTCAGCTGGTTCTTTCCAGGTGCCTCTAACAAGCTACTCCGTCCAAGGGAGATCAGAAGTTGATAGACGAGATGTGCCTATGCTTTTCTGCCCTGGAGAATATAGTCCTTTTTTCTAACCTTCATTATGGCAGATACTCCTATGCTTTTGGTCACTCCTGGGGTGTCACTAGGACACTGTAAACTGCAAATAATGATAACTTCTTGGGCAGTACCCGGGGGCCCAGGTACATTATCATAATTTCCGTGGCTGCCCAATTACAGGCAGAATTTCTCTTCTAAGCACAAACAAGTAATGCTGGCAAGGCATCAGGTATGTGAAGAAGTGGGACTGGCATTCACATAGGTTAATCTCATTGAATCCTCCCAGAAAATACAGATTCCTTATTCCCATCTTATAGATAGACATTAATACTCAAGGGGAATTAAGCAGCATCTACTTTGTCTGCAGCTGGGAGTCTGGGTTTCAAATCTCTAGGTCTCTGAGCCCTAAATGCATATCAATTCAGTAAAGGAGCCCTCAATGAAAAAGTCAGTTTTTTGCCATGGTACTCATTAGAAAATAAGCAAGTCTCTTCCATCCTGTCCCTCAAAATAGTGTCATGATTCTTCACTGTGATTGGGACACCTCATGGCATTAGGTCGATGGTGAGGGGTTTAAACTTCGGAACAAATCACTTAAGCAAACGGATCCTCTGTAAGTCTGTAAAATGAGAATAACTTACCTACCCTGTAGGGTTTTGTGAGGATTATGTAAAAGAATGTGATATTCCCTTTTTATGAAATGTTCAGAGTAGATAATCTATCCAGACAGAAAGATTGGTGGCTGCTCAGAGTCCAGGGATGGGGGCTAGTGGGAAATGGTGAGTGACTTCAAATGGGTATGGGGTTTCTATTTAGGGGGAAGGAAAATACTCTCAAATTGTTTGTGGTGATGGCTACACAGCTGTGAATATCATTAAATTATATATTTTAAATGGGTGAATAATATGGTATATGGATGAAAAAATAATGTAGGGAACGTGCCAAGCATAATACCTGGCACAAAAAAATGCTTTGTAAGTGTTAGTATTTTGTTATTATTTTGAGGCAGAGACTAACTGGTTTGCCAAATTCACTTCCGCTTCTCTTGGAGCACAAAACTAAACTCCACCCTAGAAGTTAGGTGTGGCATGTTTCTGACTCCTGGCCAAGAGAATGTGAATTCTGGCTAAGGGGATGGAATGGGCTGGCCCATCAAAACATTCCCCCTGCAAGCCTCCGTGTTCTCTTTCTCTCTACCAGCTTTATGTGAACGAATCCTTTGACCCTAGAAGCCACATGTTGAAGATGGAGGAGGCACCACATGGAAGAGTCCCGAATTGCTGCCAGTGAACAGTTGGGACAAGTTCATGAAGAAGAAAACAGCTATTGAGCTTAAACATTATGCATTTTGAGATGTAACATGAGGTGTTATTATAGCTCATACATCATTGCTACAGTTATAACTGTCTTTCAAATTGTCTGAAATAAATTGACAGTGTATGGGCTGACCAGGCTGGGTGAGTGTGGGTCCTGAGGAGAATATCTGGCAAAAACATTCACTCTCTCAGTGTTGTTAATAGTTACTTGACAGTCTTAACAGGGTAGCCCAATTCTAATTACTTTTCCTGACTTGGGGAAGCTGAGTTCTTGTTTTGCCTTCTAGCCACTTCTAGAAGTTCCAAATGAATAGCAGGCAACATGCTATCAGACCATGAGCAGCAAAAGGATGTGGAGAAAACTCAGGCAACTGTGTGTGTGTCTGAGCTGTGTGCCGCTGCTCTTCTCTCCCGCTTTCTGTTGTGCAGGACATGCCCCTGTCTTCTTCCCCTTTGATAAAAGGGAAACCTAGATGAGTTAAAGATGTGGCCTAATCGAGGGCCTCCCTGGTGGCGCAGCGGTTGGGCGCTGCGCTGTGGAGCTGTTGGCAGCAGCGATGTGAGTTCGACGCCCGGCCAGGGAGAATCCCACATGGTGCGGCAGACCTCTCCTGCTTCACCCACTGCTCCCCTCAGCAGTGTATTTCTGATCTGCCTGTTCTGCTCCCCGCTTTGTCTCTGGTGAACCCTCTCGCCGCCCCACACCTCTGGTCTGTACCCCAGCTTGTATGTATAAATAAATAAATCTTAAAAAAAAAAAAAGATGTGGCCTAATCGGCTTATATACCATCCTTGCTCAGTGCTTTCTAAAGCTGTGTTCTTTATTCTCTAAATATGAAAGGCAAAGAGGGCTATTACCTCTCCTGGTGAGTAACATCAAATTATTTGATTACCACTGTCTACCATTCAGAAGGTTTGCTCTCAGAAGGCAAAGGTCTGAGTGATGCTTTAGAGAAGGTGACAGGATATGTGACAACATGCAAAAGGCGATAGCTTAGAGGGGGGATGGTCACTAGGGGCTTCCAGGTTTATGAACTCCTTCTCTCATGCAAGTCTACCCACGGGAGCCCACAATGCCTTCCCTTTTTCACAGGGGGACACCCTCGGGATCAGTGGTCACATGAAGAGAATGTGCATTCAGATTTTATAAGAAAAGCTAATGATTCCTGAGTCTTTACTGTGAAGTCCTTTTACAGGGCTTGCTTAAGCTTCTCAAACTTATTACATAAGCAGTGTTATTTGCCCCACTTGTGGGATAAGAAAACTGAGGCTCAGAAAGGTGGAACAAAGTAGCATCCCTGTGATTACCCAGGAGAGAAGCAGCAGAGCTGGGACTCTAACCAGACCCGGACAGATGCCCAAAGCCCACATCTCCAGCCACCACGCCCTTCCTGACTTTGCAGAAATGAAATTCATTAGCAAGGTGAATGGATTTTTTACTAGAGAATCCAGGATGTCCAAAGTCAAGATGTACACCCTTGGTCACTGCACAGGCAGAATGTCCTCCAAAGCTGCTGGCATTCGGCACATGAAGTGCCTGTGAGAATAATGAGATAGGAACAGGAAGAATAAAGGCATTGTTCAGGGCCCCAGAGACCAGCCTGCCTAAACATGATTCATAAAGTCATCCACAGACTCAGACCTCATAGACCAGGAATATCAGATCATCACAGGTAGAAATGTGCACTTCCAGATAGAAAGCACGTCTTCTTGCTGAAAATAGCTTCCCTCCCCCAGCACAAAATGATAAAGACAGAGTCTAAACATCTTTCTGCTTCCTTTTTGCCAGGCGGTTTCTTTTTCACTTCAACCTCACGACCCATTGTTTCTCTCATTTCTTAGCGTGCTCTATTTAAACCAGATGGAGCAATAGCATTTTGAAGCTTATTGTGAAACCCAGGGGATACACATCATAAATAAATAAACAATGCATAATTGGTAAATCAAGCGGGAATGAGTTTAACAATCGAGATGGAAAAGTAGCTGAAAAAGTGCTCACCGATGAAACACCTGAATGTGACCCAGGTTCTCCTCACTTGAACAGGCAGCCACACTGGCTGATTTCAGTAAGTTGGAGGCTCAGGAGAGAAGCAGTGTGGAGGTAGTTGCAAAGGGCCCCACAGATGTATTCAGTGCCCCTCTGGCCACTTTGCATCACCAATATGCTGATCCATCTTGTTCACCACTTATAAAAGCAAGGCATTTTTCAAGTGCTATTTTTCTTTAAACACATTCTCTTTCCTTTGAGTCTTATATAATTCAATTATCATCCCATGTGAGAACTGATTTAAAGAGAAACTTAAGTAGAGTTAATTCACTGTGAAGGGTTCTGGAAGTTACATTTATTGTAGAGAGTCAACAGCTGTGTGACGGAATGTCTATTATATTCCTGACCGAACACCAGGTTCTGGGTACACAGATGTGAATGAAGAGCCATCCTCTAGACTTAGGAGTTCATGACCTGGTCACTGAGAGACATATTCAAATGCTAAGTGAAAGAAACATTACAGTAGCAGTGAACAAGGAAATGTGCACCAGGTCTAGTCATCAGCTTTAATAAAGGAGAGGATTTTTGTGGAGAGCGACAGAGGACAGAGGTTGCAGATCAGTGAAGAAAATCCATGTGTCTCACCAGAAGGTCCTAGAACCTGCTGTTTACCAAGAAGAAGAGATCAAGATGATGGTCTTGAATAAGGGGGGCTGTTGTTTGTGCTAAGTGACATGAACAACCACAAGTTGGGGTGACTGTAGACAATTGAACCCAACTGGGAAACAGGACTCAAAGGAGATAAATGAGTGGGGGGGGGGAGGGCTGGGGGTTGGGGTGGGGGATCCTTCATTGTAGTATGGCTCAAGTGACGAGTGTAAACTCTGTACCACATGTGGTGACAGCACCCCAAAAACCTGAAACAACAGCATAAACATGATCTGGCTTGCACTTCAGAAGATCACCGTGGCAACCATGTGGAGGCTGGGCTGGAGGTGTGGAGGCTGCAGCAGAGAGAACAGTCAGGAGGCGCCTGCTGCAGTCCAGGTGGGAGGGACAGAGTCTGATCTTGAGAGGCAGCAGTGGGGATACAGAAAGGGAAAGAAGACAAGCATCAAGAGGGTAGAAATCTCGTCTGGAGGTGATGAAATCTGGGTTCTAATGCCTGGTTCAAAAACAACCTCTCTAAAGCCTGAGTGACCTTAGACTAACGACCCCTTTTTCTGGACCCCTTACCCCCATTTGCTGGGTGAGTCCTATGATAACATTCTGTGTCTGTATAATAAGGCATTTCACTCATGTATTTTTATTATTATTTCACTCATGTATAGACATTATTTTTCATTCAATAATAGGCTCTTATTTCTTGATTCATACTTTCGGGGATGTAGGGTAAATGAAAGAATGATCAGGATTTTCCACCCTCCCATCAATGATAGGACCCTGCGGTCCTGCACGCATGCTTGATGGCGGGCACTGAAGTAGGGTGTAGGTGTGTGTGAGTGGGCGCACCTGGGTCTGGAAGACTGAGCACATAAGGGCAGCATCAGAGGATGTGACATGCAGCAGTGGCGGCGGCAGCAGCAGCAGCAGCAGGAGAGAACAGCATGGAGGCAGAAGACCATGAGGCGGGGTGCAGCAGGGAGAACACCAGAGAATGCCAGAGAGCCCAGAGAAAGTGAAGATTTGCCTCCCAGCCCTCCAGCCCCCCTGCCTGTCCTGTACCTGGTTGCCTCACAACGAAAGATCATTAAAAGCCTGAAATAAGCCACCAAGAGCTCCAGGACTCCTCCTTTACCTGTCTGCCCAGCTCCACAGAAAACCTGCCCTGTGCTCTTCCTGACACTACAGGGGGGTACTACTATGAAAAGGCAAAACAGTAGCACAATATCTCAATCAAGGGAAAAGTGACACTTAAAGTCCAAAAGCACTTGCTGATCATGCACTAAATGCAAAAGGTACATCATGATATATTAAAGGTGGGAATGAAAATAACTAAAACATGGTCTCAGCTAATGGGGAAATGAAGCAGCCTGTGATTTATTTAATACTACAACTACTGGCTGAGTTCCTATGAACAGAGTATTATGCCTCCCATAGTGAGGAGAGGAATCAGACATTGCCACTGACAGGGAGGGGTTGAGAGTCACAAATGAAGACGCGGTATTTTATTGGAGTTGCAAAGCCCTGTGGGAGTACAGAGATAAGATAATTTGCACCAAGTCAAAAGTCCATTTTTGATGTTTATCATAATGAACAGAAGTGTGGATTCCCTTTTCTGAACTCTGCTAAGAGTTCCCTCCATAAAAGCAGATGAAGCAAGATGTCACTCAATTTACTTTAAAAAATAAGATTTTTTCATGGGTGATATCCTCTACTAACAGTTTTCTATAAGAGCAACAAGGCACTTTTTGCTTTGAAAAATATGGTTTTTATAGTATTTTTGCTTATAATACTTTTGTTTACATTTTGTGGAAGGAGTAAGTAGAGAACGTTGGATTCTATTATTTCTATCAAGCAATCCAAAATGCCTTGAATAGTGCCCAGCACCTATAATAGGTGCTCAATAAGTGAAAGGAAGAAAGGAAGAAAATAAATGAAAGGAAGAAAATAAAGTTAAATCTAAAATAATATACTTGATATTCAGTTATGCAAAGAACATAGGAAAAATTATTTTTACATAAGAAGTCATGAGAAATTAATCAAGCCACAAGCAACTGACTTATGCTACTAATTCAAACAAGTTTGCAAGCAGCACGTCCATATTCTCAATGTTTTGGGAAGCAGGTGGCAGATAATTTGCTTTAAGAAGCTTTGATTGTCCACAGTCAAACCACCCTGGACCAACCTGATCTCAGGAGCTAAGCAGGATCAGACCTGGCTAATACATGGATGGGATGAGGCTTTGATTGATCTCGCTTGGTTCCTTAACACTTTGTGGTCCGCTCACATATTAGTACGTGTTTTTGTCACCAGTATCAGGTGGCCGCTCACGTATTAATACATGTTTATCTAGTCTCCAGTTTTTCACGCCACAGTGGATTTATTTGGAACTATTAGGAGCTATTTCTTTGATCATCCTCAGTCTAGAAGCTTTGCACATTGTTTTGGTAAAAGTGTAAGGTGTTTTATGAGCGATATTACAGTTTTTTTAATATCCAGTAGTTCAGGAGTTGTGTGTGCTTTATTGAATGCTTATACCATTCATGCGGTGGCACAGAAAATGGCCAGCCCCAAGGGCTGGGAAATTTAAAGGGCACTGGCACACAAAGTGTTAAACCAAGGTAATTTCAGTTTTTGGAGCTCTCCTTTAGAGAAATTAATTTACAATCCCTTAAATAAAACACTTTTTTCAAAAAGAAGAAAATGGAGTGTGTTGGAGAATTCCACAAGTAGCCTAGCTGAGAAAAGTTGCTGACCTGACAAATAACGTAGCCCATAAAGAGCTTTGGAAAAAACATAGGGGTTCACAATGCAGGTGGAATTAAAAATAACATGCACCACAGTGCGATATTTCCAGCACTAAAAGTCTGCTGCTAAGAATTATATCATGTAATCAAAAACCTATAACAAATAAATGACTTGGGGTAGGTTTGGCTTATGAACTCTACACCCTGTTGTAGGCTAAGTGAGCATCATGTCCTCTACTGGCAAGAAGAGGTTCTGGTAAAGCACAGTGAATTCACATGGTGGCTTTTGATCACAGGCTGGCTTGGAATATCATCTGGCCTTGGACTATTACTAGTTGATATGAACTTGGACAAGTCACCTTACATAAACTTCAATCCCCATCTGCAATTGAAAATAATAATGTTTCCCTTATTGGGTTGTTACGGGGAGTACAGGAGACACTAAATGCAAATAGCTTAGTGCAGTGCCTGACATATAACAAGTATAGTAACTATTAGTATTATAATTAGCATTACTGAAGGGGAAATGTTCTTTCCAAAATTGGCTAAAAACTTGTTTCAAGCATTTCTGAGATTAAAATAAAATATATGGAAGATGGGTTTGAAGAAATGGGAGTGGGTGTTTCATTTTAATATAATTGTAATGTGCTGAAGAACACAGCAGTATCTTGTGCCAATCACTAACCCTTTCTCAGAGTAAGATGATCTCGTGAGTGAACCTGGACTGGATGCCCAGTGTCTTATTAACTCTATACTTTTATGTGTCATTTGGGTACTTTCTGAATGCTATTCAATGATAAAATACAAAGAATTTTAGCCTGCAAGGACCTTGATTTTAATCTCGCCTCTATCTCTTAATAATTATGTAAGTTCTGGCAAAACAGAAACTTTTCTGAGCCTCGGTTTCCACATCTATAAAATAAGGATAGTAACTGTGCTTATAATTTGCATGAATTTAAAGGAATTACAAGACGATAACAATATTATTCATTATTACCATCATCATCATCATCATCATCATCTTTATCATCATCATGCTCACTGAGTTCTATATGCCAAATTCGGGCAGTCTTTCTTAAATTATCTCACCCTTACCACATCCTGTGTTGCCTTCCAGGAGTGTGGTTGTAAAGTCACGGTCTGCAGCCAAGCATTCATGACCAGAAGCTGGAATCAGGTAGCTGACGGGCAGAAGGCTGCTAAATGGTAACCCAAAATATCAATAAAAGTAGTTCATGCTGCTTGAGAGATAGCCAGGTCTTTGACAAACAGGTGATGGGTTGCAGATTGAGGTCTAAGCAGAGCAGGAAAAATAGTTCTGAATATATGCAAATCTCAGAAGCTTTGGAACCTGCAGTGAAGCTTTAAGTTTCCAAGGTTTTTCACAGGTAACTACTCCCAAGGTGTCTAAGACAGTCGTCTAAAGGGACCTGATGAAGGTACAGAGGAAGAGGGCCCCCCCAAGTGTCCAACATATTGAAAACGATGGAGAAAAGTAAACAAAGCACATCACCTGCTTGCTCTAGGCTTGGCCAGGCGACTCAGACAGAGCAGGGCTATGGGGAGGAAGCAGAAAAGGGAGCAGATGCAGATTGCTACCACAGGGTGAGTACGGTGGCCTTCATTTCCTCCTAGGATGACCTGCAGATTTCTCTGACAGCAACTGGATTTCTTTTGGTCAGAGATAACTGGCATAGGGAAAATCTCACTTTCTCTTGACTTTAATAAAATCAGTTAAGCCCCTGGGCTCTGTTTTCAAATTCAAAACCAGTTTAATAAAAATATGAAACAAATTACATTGGGCAACCATGCACGTGTACAAAATCACAGGGATACTGTCTATGTACTGGCATAAAAAGATGTTTAAAAAATCATGCAGAACAGGGAACAGGATGCTTCTTTTGGTGTGAAATAAAGGGCGTTAAGCAAAACAATATGTATTTATGTATGCACCTAATTTGCTGTATTTACAAAGGAAACCCAGAAAGATGCACAAAAATGAGATAGTGGTTAGCTGTATAAGGTGGATGAGGACAGGAGAGGAGAGGGAATTCCATAAGTGCCTTATAAAATCAAATAATTAAATCATTTTAAATAACAAAGTTAGGATAGTCATTAGTGCACAAGGTTGGTTTAAGGAATAAATGGAATAATGAATCTGAAGAACATAGCATGGGTCCTAACACACAGCAAGCATTAACTACACATTAGTAATTTTTTTGAGAAAGAATGGGAAGGAGTCCTGCCTTGCCCTATACTTCCTGTTCCAGGGCCAAAGAGACCTAGAGGCAAGTTTCCAGAAGCTGGCTGCTGGGCTGTTGTTGGAGCTGAAAGAACAGAAAGGTCATGATAACCTCTCTTCTCCTAGGTTATCCAGTTTTAACTCCAAGGACTCCGGGTAAAAACCCAAAAATAATGATAGACCCTTTACTTAGGAACTGCAACATCGTGGGTTAAAGGGAGTGGAAAGGTTTAGAATTCCAACACAAACCAGGTCCATCTATGACTCTAAGAGTTAGAAATTATTTAAAAACAAGCATGTCTCAGAACAAAATACAAGAAAAGATGAACAGATGCCAGTGAAATGTCATTTACTTTCAGTGTGTTGCCAAAAACTTCAGTGTCTTTAAAGGTTACATTGTAGTAGATTTACTGGAAATGCCACAATGGAATGAGAATAATAAAAATAAAAACCTCAATTTGAATAGAACCCTTTATAGTTACAAAATTAAAAATCTACACTGTTGGTTCCATCTGTACCACAAAAGAAGATTTAATAATCAGATAGAACACATGCAGGAAATTATAACAAGTTGTGAGTATTCAGATATTGTAACCCAAACAACTGGTTTACTATTGCCTGTTTTATTTAAGGTTATGCTAAATGACTGACAAAATAAAGACACTAATTTTTAGTTCCTTTAGGATTAAAACACAACATTTGGAACACAGAAAGCACCATTTGGGGCACTTGTTAGGAAAATGGCACACACCAGGATGTCTTAATTTTGTTGGATGTTTCCTGTAAGTAGTTTCTATAAAAGGAGTAAACAGGCAGGGGGATGGGAGATGGTGATCAGACTCCCACAGTGTTAGTATGTGGTCAAGAATTCTACAGCAGAGTGTAGACAGGTGTGAGCACAAATCCTACTTCTATTGACCTTAGTTGAATAACTTTAAGAGAGTTACTTAATGTTGCAGAACTTCAATTTTCCCATCAGTGAAATAGGGAGAAATATAATGCTACCTTATAGGGATGCTATGAGAATCCAAAGAGATAATGTATGTAAGATGATTAGCATAGCACTTGGGGCATAGTAGGTTCTCAGTAAATGTTAGCCCTTATCATTATCATCTATCTTTTCATTCATTCATTCATTCACAAAACTGTCATTGATTAGGAGTCACTTCAAATCAAGCTTTGGGTGAGGCAAAGGAAATCCAAGAAAAATAAGACACAGACCCTGTACACAAGTCCCTTATTCTAGAATGAATAGAACAGAATGCAGCATGGGTGATACTATGAGAGATGGCAGTACCAGGCATACTGGGACATAAAGAGCAGTGCCAAAGGATGAAGAAGGGGCTTCATAAAGGAGTTGATGTTTGAGAAAAGATTTGAATATGGATACATACAAGGCATTCAGGACAAAAGCAATGGGAAGGGAACAGATACCAGTGAAAAAGAGCAAGAGTAGTAGTGTGAACAGGTTTCAGGAATGAAGAAGCCAGTTTGAGGCTCAACATTTAGGGCTGAGCATACAAAAACATTTCTATAATTTGGTATGGTTGGCAACTCAACTTCTTTAATTAGAAGTTAAGCGATAGTCAGCACAGCCCTCTTAGGGCACTGTCTCAAGAGTGCTCCATATTATTATGGTGGAAAGATAATTTTGTACTACTTTTGCCCGCCTTACAAGATATCTACCATAAAGAGTATTTTGCCTGATCTTGCCAGGAATGGATCCTTCTTTGCAATCAGTCATGGCTTGGGATAAAGACATGTCAGCAAATCCCCCTCCCTCTCCCACACAGTTTTTTTTTTTTTTTAATGCTTACAAATATTCCCTTAAATAGGTAGTTCAAAAGGATTAACAATGTCGGTATTGGTTTAAACATATATTTTTGGAAAACATATTATGAAATGGAGGTGATTCAGACACATATAATTTCAAATATCTTCTTAACAATGGAATACATTTGGGAATATTTTTTTTATCTTTGTGAATCTCAAATTCTTTAACTATAGAGGTAGAATTTGACCTGTCTCATGAGGTGGAATAATTAAAGGTAAGTCTGACACAGCTCTATAAGTGATGGCTATCACTGTTGCTTGTAAAAATAAAGAAGGTGATTTGGACAAAGCTTTGGGAAAGAGGGATCTGAGTCTGTTAGGGCAGAAGGACACCAGGTGTGGGGGAAAGTGCAGGAAGCCAGGTCAACTTGCACTTCTAAATTTGCTGTGCTCCAGCTAGGCTAGAACCAGGGACAGCTCTAATTCCAGTGTGTTAAACTGAGTTTGGAGATATTTTGATCTCTCTTTCTTTCTTCATGCACATGAAAGATTCCCTTAGCTCAGCTGAACTTCATGGACCAGAAAAGGTGAACCAAGGCATTTCCTTTTGGAAGGTTTCAAGTTACTTCGGTCCCTAGAGCTGGAGCAGAAAGAAGAGGTAATAGACGAGACTTGCAAAGTACAAGCAGTTTTTCTGTCATCCATACAAATGTTCTTAGGAGAGGCTATGATGTAAAGAAAGCAAATAGACTCTGCTGGTAAGGAATTGCAATTCTTCCCAAGTGTACTATAAATGATAATATAATGACCCATCAATCTAGCCCCCAGTATGGTACATGTGTGATGTTTAAGCATTTCATAGACAGGAATGAACTCTCATCTAGCTCTAGGAAAACCACATGCTCTTGCCTTGTGACCTGTATTTTTAATTGGCAAAAGTTACTACCTCCGTAGTGCACAAATATGTTTAAAATGAAGGTCACTTATGATGGGATATAAAAGGAATCTCTGAACATACCTCAGGAATCCCATAACCCTAAACCTATAAACCCACTGATTAAAAAAAAAAAAGTGATCAAGAAGCAAAATTGTACTTTATTAATCTAAATACTTGAACTGTACTATTTAATGCCAAGCATCAATGGGATAGTACACATGAAAATCTCAGCAATTTAAAAAAATATCTTAAATATGTGTTTTCCCTGTTGTCTCTCTTGAAAAGCTTTAGGTTTTAGAAGGCAATCATATCATCCAGTCTAAATAACCCATAATAAAGCTACTACTCATTCTAACAGTATTATTTATAGTTGGGAAAACATCAGAAACACTTAAAAAGCTAATAGCGGCATATCAACATAATGGAATCATAGCTGTCTTTAAAATTCACTCACTTTTCCAAAAATATAAAAACAAGAATTGCCTAACAACCATCATTAAAGAAAAAGGTTACCAACCACTTTATACATCATACTTCCAATTTTAAAGAATACAGGGAAAAAGTTATAAAGGTGTTACTTTCTTAATATTTATTTTTTATTGTTAGATAATTCCAATAAAATATTACTTTAAAATATTTAATTTTCTAAGTAAAATTGTGGTGAGCCATAGAGGTTTGTAAAAAAATGCATCTAAAAACATGAAAAACTTTGCTAGTGTTAAACATAATGTCTATAATGTATGTTAAATAACACTGGTAGATGACTATAATGCAGCTGAAAGGACAGAAAGGTTTACTATAACCTACCCTATATATTTCCTGCACAGAAACAGGACTGAAGAAAGTAAGCCAAAATATCAAACAGTTACTTCTAGGTAGTAGAAGTTATGGGTCATTTTTTCTTTCTTTTCTTTTCCTCCCATGATTCTGCATTTATCAGAGTTTCAACAATAAATACAAATTTCCATTAGTATCAGAAGAAAGTTACTTCTACAAAAGATATAACTCAGCAGAAAAAAGGAATTTTACCCCAAATTCACAAATTTACATACACCCTAACTTCTGACCCTCAGATTCCAAATATATTTTCATATGCTAACATTTTAAAAATACTAGGCAAATATAAGGGGAAAAAAATCCTACATCAGTTAAATAAGGTAAAAAATTCATAGTTCATACTTCCATTATTTTTTAAAGTACATTATTAAAATATTTATAGATTTCCTGACTATGAATTATCTTTGTGATTTTTCATATAGACACAAAAGCATATCAAGGTTTATCTTAGCTGGAAAATTAGATCTAATGCTTGGAAGCAAAGGATTTGAGTCATTACATAAACTAACCGAATTTTCTTCACTTAAAAACCCATTTAAGAATTTGTAGTAAGCTCTTATTTCCTGTCAGGAATCGTTCTAGGTGACTGGGATACAGAGGTATCTGCAAATGCATTCCTTTCTCAGAACATACTAAAAGACTGACCACTTGGCAAAGATGTTACAGAGTGGCTCCAAATACGTGCGGTGGCAGTGATGGGGATTCCATTTCTTAGTCAGGAACCTCCCATTCCTACACCTCTTTCTCCCTCCCTCCCCACACCCACCTTTAATCCCCTGGAAATGAGAGCCAGATCATAAGCTTGCATGTAATAGTCCACTTGGAGCAGGGATCCCAGGAAAGAGTGAACAGGGAAGGAGAGAAGGGCCAGACAAGGATGCGTCATTGAGCTTCCACTGTTGGTAGCAAATAGAGCTCAATCTGCCCAGGACCTTCTGAGAACATTCATAATGCTATCGGGACTATCCCTGCAAGCAATGAGGATGGGGGCTCTATTAGTTATATTAGTTATTTCCCTCCTTCTCTAGACCCTCAGCTGCAGAGACTTGCTACACAAGGGAGTCAGCTCCCTTGCACTTCAGGTTTTGTGCATACCAGACTGGTGAGTGGATTCCTGGCAGCAAGCAGAGGTAGGTGTGCAGCTAAGGTGAGGTGGTGTCAGGTGACACCTCCTGGAAGCTGGTCTCTGCAGGGAAGTCTTGCGCTTAGTTAGCCCCAAAGACTTGACAGCACCTCTAAGGTCTCTGAGCCCCATGAGGGCATGATGATAACAGTAACTAACATTTACTGAGCATATCTACCACTGTGCCTATGTTAGATTGTACTTTCACCGCTTTTTTAAATACAAGGAAGAAGCTAGGTTGTATGCCTGAGGTCATTCATAAATGGTGGCCTGAAGATTACACGGAAGGACTGGCTATAGACCCAAGTACAACACTTCTCCCGCTGCCTGAGAGCACCCAAACTTCTCCAAATGGGCAGCTGACAGTAGGACTCAGTGGCCCTGCAGAGTTCCTGTTTCTGTACTTCTCTCTGACTAGACTTTGAGATCCTTCAGGGCAGAGGCTGTACCTTGGTCATGTTTTCTGCCCGGTACCCCGCAGTGTGTGAAACACAGGAAGGTTCACTCTTGGCTGAGTGTAGCTGAGTGTCTGTTCCCCAGGGGACTTGTGCTCCTTGAGAGCAGGAACCATGTCTTATCCATCATTATATCCCAGCACCCAGCACATAGTTCAGTCAATGTTTGCTGACCGTAACAGAATGGAATTTTCTGAAAGGGAGAACAAATCATTGTTATGCATGGTTAGAGTCCCACCTTTGACACTCACTAGCTATATGATCCTGAATGAACTATGTAGTAGTCTTTCTAGGATAATTTTCTCATCTATGAAAAGCCATGATGCTCATTATATTTTCATTATAGGGTTGTTATAAAGATAACATGAGCTATACAAGGGAGTATTATCATTAGCAACTGGTACATGGCAAATACATGAGCTATACATGGGAGTATTATCATTAGCACCTGGTACATGGCAAATACATGTAATAAACATTAGCTATTATTATCATTTTTTGAAATTCTATATTGTTTGCATTTACACTATATTTGCAGTTCCTAAACTCGATCTAAAGAGATTTAGATTGTCCACTGTGACACATGTGGAGAACACTCTAGAACATCAAGTATCTAGAAGATGGGTGGTATCTGGCATAAGGCTTGTATACAATAAATATTTGTTGAAAGTTAAATAAAGCAGTGAGCCTCATTTGACTTTAAAATCATGAGTTCACACACTGAAAATGAGTAAATGCTAACACCTGACAAGGAGAAAATATCAGTAACCCAAGTTCTGACTACAAAGAGATAGAAGAAATGGCCATGTGACTTCAGAAATTGTGAAGTTATAAAACAAAGAGAAATTTCAGATTCATACTTGAGATAATATGATCACAAATTTCTTTTAATATTTGACCTTACATTACCCTCCCCCACAGTTAAATATCACTTGTAGTTTATGGTAAACATTTGCTTATTTTGCACCAAGCTTGTTTTTATTACAGAACTATATATTTTCTTAAAGTACTTATTTAGTTAATAATATTTAATTATAATGAGGATTTAAATTCTAGGAACTTAAGAGTCCATTTTAGAGGCATGGTTTGATGAGATGTGGACCACAATTCTAAAGGAGAAATGGATCGCTGCAGGCCAGTGGTCAAGGCAGTGTGGAAATAGTGGCTACTCTCTTTGGGTCATGCATGATTTGTATCCTAGCTCTTCCTTATACTAGTTTAGTGGCTTTAGGCAAATTATTTCCTGTTTCTGATTATATTTTTCACAATTTTTAATATGGGTTTGCTAGTACCCATCAACTTCATTGATGATTTATTGGAAGGGCAACAAAATGCAGAGTTCCTGGCATAGTCCCAGCAGATCCCTTCTTCTGGTAAAGTCAGAGATAAGGGTGAGTCCTGGGATGCTACTTGTAGTATCAACTCTCTTAGAACCTCTTCCACCTCTCCTCAATCTAGGTCATATGGTCCTTCAGCAAGAAAATCCTCCCAAGACGAGAAAAAAGCGTTCTCAAATCACAAGGGTATGGCCAGTTTGCAAAAATTGTCATTGTTTTTTAAAGGTTGCTCATCATTAAACAACAAACCACCTTGTAAAGTTCAGTTCAACCTCAGTGTGCTTCCTGCAGCTAATCAGGGCAGACTTAAATCACTCTGGTGGGAAGATGGATCCAGCATTTTCGTTGGCATCATTACAATCACCACCCTGGGGTTGGTAATATTCTTTAGACTGCCCATGGTGCTTGGTGGCAGAGCTAAAAGTCAGGAGTTTAATTAAGCTTTCTGAGCATCTGTAGGTTTTGTTTTTAAAAGAGAACTTCAGGTTACATAACTGTCTTGGCTTCTGCTTCAGGTCCCAATCAGGTCCTCAGGAGCAGAGCATGGTATACCTAGAAGCAGCTTTCACCCAAATCACTTGGAAGCTAACAAGATGGCTCTTGATCTCTCTAGACACTTGGCAAAACAAGCAAAAGAAAAAAAATATTCTAAGCCTAACTAGGTAGTCATGGAAAGGAGAGAGAGAATCAATCAGGTTGGGCTTTCTGTTTTCTAACCCCTTTCTAACTTTACTTGATTGCTGTCCACACTGAATTTGATTGGTCTGTTCCCATTTACCAAGTAGTGTTTTGGGTAAGCATTTTGCCAAGGGCAGTAGAGAAAGGTGTTAAACAAAGGGGAATGTAACATGATGAAAACAGTGTTCCTGGGAATACAAGAAGGCAAATTAAAGAAGTATATGAGGTAGATGCTTAACTCACAAGTTTGAGTTAACCCCACCCCACAAGATACTGTCCATTTCAAGGAAAAGACACATAAAATAGATTATTTCAGAATAACATGTCAAGTGCCAATAAGGATGATTTTTAGATACATGGAGGAGTACAGAAAAGAGAGGAGGTAATCAGAGACAATTTAACAATAACGTGTAGCTCAAAGAATGTACACCTATTTTCAGATATGTATGGTGTAGTCAAAGTTTGTAATTCATGTAGTTAGTGTAATTATATCTAATTGTATCTAAATTTTCTGACTTCAAATCTTGTGTGTTTCTAGTATTGACAGGAAGCTGAGGGCTTGAGGAGGTTCATGCCAATATACTCCAGAAATAAAACCAAAATGAAAAGGAATGGGGAGAGCAGTTAGGGGAATTAGTTTCAGTGGATATATAATTTCTGTGTTGCAATATGAAAAAGTTGTAGAGATCTATTGCACAACAGCATGACTATAATTAACATTACTTAACTATACACTTCGAAATGGTCAAGATGGTTAATTTAATGTCATGTTTATGGCCATAATAAAAAAAGCCATAAAATGTAATCTTTTGTAATATTAGCAAAATGTTATAGTCGCAGAAATAAGTTAATAACTATCATTGACAACATAATAAATATAACTAATATGCACAGAACCTCAAATGTTGGCCAAGGATTATGTTAATAAACATTCAACATATACACTCTTGCTTATTCTAACAGCCTCTTCTGACAAATGCAAAGCCTAAGGTTTCAGTTATGGTCCCATACAACTAGACCATGAGTATTCGGACTACAGCAACAGCCTCAAAAGCAATCACCTCCCAGTTCAACCCCTCTTACTGAATACAATTCAAAAGCAGATACACCTTCCTTTTGCCTTGGGCATACAAGGAGGACTAGAAAAAGAAGATAGTAACTCATCAAAGGTCAAAATGAAGTCACTCTTCATGAATAAACTCTTTAAAAGGATATGTAGATGCTATGAACTGCTCTGGTTGCAGAGGGTTAGTCAGATAACCAGTCTCCCAGTGTTCTCCTCATTTAGATGCCTTTATGGCATCATTTGCTGCAAGCAGAGGTCTTCCTGGGTAACAGGATGACGTCCGCCAGTGGTCTGTGACTTGACGTCAAGTGAGTCACTTCACTGCTGTCATGTGGCAGGGACTTCAGTGCAGATCAAGTTCAACCGGTAGGAGCCCAGCAAGTTTCCTGGTGATTTTTATATTTATTCTGCAGTAATTGCAGTTGACACCCCAGGCTGACTAATATCTATGTACAACCAAGACAGCTCCCGCAGTTATTAAGGAAAGTTAAAGGTAGGAAAACATAATGGGATACTAAGAAGAAGGTCACAGTGCAAGTACCATGTCTAGACTCCAGCCAGAGGCCAACTAAGGGCCTGGGTATTTCTACTGCCCATTTTCGTATTGGGGTTTGCCGGAAGTCTTGCTGCTCCAAGTGGGGGGGGGGGGGCTCTACCTGCCAGCAGGAGCAGCAGCTTGCCTGGGAGCTTGTTAAAAACATGAAAGCTCCAGTCCTATTCCAGAACTACTGCAGGCTAAACTGCATTTTGATGGGATCCCCAGGCAACTAAAATGCACATTAACACTTGAGAGACACGGAGGCAAAATACACACATTCTTACTTTTAAGAATGTCTGTGTTTAGCAAAAATGTTTAAATGTAAATAAAATTTTCATATTAAAAAAGATAATTGAATATACAGGTCAGATTATCATACTAGTTTCACAAATACTTCCAGTTTTTCTACTTTAATCCTTTTAAGCCCCTCTAAGATATATCCGTCTCTGTACAAGTAAGAGCATGTAACAACTCTAGGGTGGATTTTGAATCTTGGCATTTTCAGCTTCCGAAACCAAAATGTTCCCTGTAAACCACACTACCTCACCAAAGAAGGTCATTTTAACTAGGAATGGTCAGAAAAAAGTAGGACTTGAACTAAGATTTGAAGAATGGGTAAGGTCTGCATAAGAGAGAGATTTCAAAAATAAACAACAAGTACACAGCACTAGGAGATTGTCATGCAAAAGTATTTTTTAGGAGAAGACGGAAGAAAATACTGAAATGCAGGGTTCACATCCCCACAAGAACAGCAGGAGGAATAAAATGATCTTAGAAACCAGAACACGGAGGGCCTTGAAAGTTAGGTCAGAGGGTTTGGCAATTGGTAGTGTAGGGTACACAATGTATTTTCAGAAGATAAATTATTCCAGGTTTATTCAGCAAGTTTTTATTGTTGTTTTTAATATGCAATTATAAATATGCTTTAAAAATGAGAGCTGGACATATTCCAAGAAAAACTTTAGAAAACTCTCTCCACACTACTGTGTTGTGGCAATTGCATCTTCTGTAATTCTGCACCTGCTTCTTAAACTGCTGGCTGTATCCCAGGAGACCTGACATCATTGTTTTCTGACAGGGCACAGCATTTTCCAGAGCACTTGAGAATGTGCTAGGGTGAAGAGAGCATTAGCTAGGAATACAGATGTCTTTTAGGCAGGACATCAGGTGGATGATTCATCTCCAGAGTGTCGAAAGTGTGTAGACTAAGTGAAGATGCCAGAGTGGACCTGAAAATATACTACTAGGCCAGCAATGTTTGAGTAGGAAGTGTGTTTTTATTAAGAGTCACATAAACAGAGCAACTTGATTTCTGAACAATTTCTTGACAAAAGATAAATAGCTGGTTGTTGTTTCAGTTAAGAACAAGATACATAAATGTAACTGTATAAACACTTTAAAAGTATCAGTTATAAGTTACATGAAGATCAAGAAAAAGAGAAGAAATAAAGGGAATGAAAAGCTGAGGAAAAGAGAAAGGACTAATATGAAGCAGATGCAGAGGACATGGGGAATAAAGGAGATAAAGAAGGGTTAAGAGGTAAAGAGGGCATGGTGGGAAGATAGGGAAACTCATCAAGCTTCACAACATCCATTATCTACTTTAATAATGATCTAACTCCATGTGTAGATATACCCATTCCACAGTTAAGGAAACTGATACCACTAGATATTAACACTTTTTGCTCCACTCACGTATTCACGTGTTCATCTAGTCTCCAGTTTATCACGCCATGGTGGATTTATTTTGAACTATTAGGAGCTATTTCTTTGATCGTACTCAGTCTAGAAGCTTTAATCTCTATGCATTTAAAATTTCATTAAAATATATCCAGTAGTTCAGGAGCTGTGTGTGTTTTATTGAATGCTTATACTATTCATGCGGTGGCACAGAAAATAACTGGCACAAGAAGTGTTAAGTAATTTAACCAAAATCACATGGATGGTAAGTGGTAGCACTGGAATTTAAATACAGAATTCATTTCATCCAGAAGGTGTGGCAGTCATGTCAGTCCGAAGCCAGACCAGTCCGAAGCCTAACCCACCTCTCTAACATCTGTTTCTGCATTTGTAACATGAGATAATACTTGGCCTATTACTGGATATAGGACACTCAACAAGTAATAGCTATCAACTCTTTGAAAAGGGTTATTGACATACTAGTTACTGATAAATACAATTCTAAGTTCTCTTCCAAGACTGTGGATGGATAACTGTTGGGAATTCTTAGTGATTTAACAAAAACTCTTCAAATCTACCAGGCACCAAACATTCAGTAAGGTGAATCAATAATATCACCCACATATATGTCCTACTAAATGCTTTTTTTTTTGAAGATTTTATTTATGCATACAAGTTGGGGTATAGGCCAGAGGTGTGGGGTGGTGAGAGGATTCACCAGAGACAGGGTGGGGAGCAGAACAGGCAGATCTACCGAAGTACACTGCTGAGGGAAGCAGCAGGCCTGAAAAGGAGAGGTCTGCTGTGCCATGTGGGAGTCTCCCTAGCCGGGAATTGAACTCGTGCTGTAGTGGCTCTGGATAGCTTCATAGTGTTGCACTTAACCTGCTGTGCCACCAGGGAGGCCCCCCTACTAAATGTTAAATGTAGACAGGATACACTGTGACCAATTAAAAATACATTAACTTAAATATAATTTGGCGTATCATACCTTTAAGTATTATCTTTTTTTTTTAAGATTTATTTATACAAGCTGGGGTATAGGCCAGAGGCATGGGGCGGTGAGATGGTTCACCAGAGACAGAGCGGGGAGCAGAACAGGAAGATCAGAAATACACTGTTGAGGGGAGCAGCGGCGAGGCAGGAGAGGTCTGCCGCACCATGTGGGATTCTCCCGGGCTGGGCGTTGAACCCGCATCGCGCGCTGCCGACAGCGCCACAGCGCAGTGCTCAACCGCTGCGCCACCAGGGAGGCCCCTTTAAGTATTATCTTGATCAACAAATGCTAAAAGTATAACCACTTACAGGTAGTTAAAAAGGGACTGCTTGTATTAAAAAAGCCTATGAGCGACACTGAGTACAGTTCTAATGGTATTACAAGGAGAAGGGGGTAGTGGGAGCAGTAGGCTGAGCCCCAAATCTGACCTCTCAATCCTTTAGTTAGTCTTCATCCTTGTCTTCTAAATGATGAACTCCCTCCTTTTCATTCTGATCACAGCAGAGACAAGTGATTTTTTTTCTAATGGAAATATTGATCTTGTCACTTTCCTTCTTCAAACCATTTAACTGGCTCCACTGTTTTCAGACTCATCAAACTCCCATCAAACTCCAGTTGGGCATACAAATCCTTTTGTGATCCAGATCCTATTTACAATCCGGACACTTACAAAGTGTTTCCACTAGAAACAAATCTAAGTTCCAGCCTACTGAACTACTTTTACTTCTTAGGAACTAGGCTGGACACTCCTTCTTGCTGTCCTACTTTTCTACTTACTATTATTCCTCCTTCTCTTTAGGGCTAACATCTCAGAATTTTACATCCCAGCTTTGACCTTGTTTACATCCAGGGAGAAGTCTCTGTCTAGTTGAGTGAAGGGTTCCTTCCTTGGCAGCCTGTAAAACCCATATTACTGACCACATTGCATTGAGGTTGCTCCCTAATTGGGATCTAACTTCTGCGAGGATGGAGTCCATGTCTAACGTGTCCTTCAAGGCCTAGCACCAGGCATGCAGGTGCTCAATAAATATCTACTGAAGACATTTCAAACTCCATGAAAAGTCCTACTTCTGAAGGTGAGAGGCATTTGTTGTTGTTGTTTCTTTGTTTTTGGTTAGATTTTTAAAAAGCTTTAATAATTCCCTGAGAAGAAAGCAATGCATCAATAACTGTACAGTAGAATAAGCACAGAGATAAGGAAGTGAAGAGAGTAGGGTCATGAGTACTGACTGCAAGGACTTTGCAGACCTCACATGAGTCCCTGGTCCTCAGTCAGGTTTCTGATGCTGCTGTCTTATCTCTCCCTTCCTAACCATGGAGTTAATGCCAGTTGCTCAGGTTTTCAGTTCTATATGAACTTCAGTCACGGAGTTTTAGGTGGAGTTGATGGTGACTATCAATTAATAGTTCAAAGGGCATTGTTTTAGATGCATTACATTTTTAATATCAAATTTATATAATACCTATTTGGGGGGTTCACAAACTCTTCAAAGTCCTTTCCAATTATTCTTCAAGATGCATCCTAAAAATCTTAATCACTGGCGTGGATTATACCCATTTTTTTTTCAGATAGAAACCTGAAGATAGGTCAGGGATGATTTTCTTTTGAGCACATAAAAGAAAATCTTAGAAAAGGGACTTCTAAAAATTAATCCAGTGTGACTGATTCACCACTTGTTTACAAAGCTATCTAATTTCCAGAGTACAGCTTCACATTCGGCATAGGCACATGCTTCAGTCGCCCGCCACCAAAGCTCCTGTGGCATATACTGTCAGGGTTACTGGCTGCCTGTCTGTCCACTCCTCCTTACCCCTCCACCTTTGTTCTGGTAACCACAATATTTTTCACAAAGTCTAAGAGTTATTCTAGTGCTTTGTCCAACTGTGTCCTTTGGCTATTTATATTCCACAAATGAATGGAATCGGTCAATAATTGTCTTCCACTTTCTGACTTATTTCACTTAGCCTAATCGCCTCAAGATCCAGCCATATTGCTCTAAAAGGCATAATTTCATCTTTTTAAATATCTGAGTAGTAGCCCATTGAGTATATATACCACAGTTCCTTTATCCAGTCATCTTTAGAAGGGCACTAAAGTTCATTCCATGTATAGGCTAATGTGAATAATGCTGCTATAAACATGTCTTTCATATTTTTCAGAAGAATACATTGAAGTGGTATGACTGGATTATATGGTATTTCCAGTTTGGGTTTCTCCCAAACTGAGGGACTCCCCAACCTGTTTTTCATGGGGCTCACTCTTTTTCTAATCCCACTTCATCCCTTTGCTGCCACACAGACTCTTTTATACCCTCTTTGGTGCTTTATCATGCTTGCTTCTTTGTTTGTTTGTTTGTTTGTTTGTTTACTAGATTTAAGCTCCGTATAGTCAGTGGTTAGGTTTTCATCTTTCTTTTTGTTCCAAGGATCTGGAATTGTGTAGGGAAGCAAAAAAAAAAAAAAAGTCTGTCCCACTCTTCCAAGTGTTCTAGAGCCATGTTCTACGGTTTATTCTTAGAGGAGCCTCTCTGTGGTGCCATTGATTGAAATCTCAGCTTCAAAAGAAATAAACATTTTCTAGTACCCTCTAGCTATACCCTTTTAATCTTACATTTTGCTTCAATTTCTTCAGTGAAATGGAGTTCCTATATTTTCAAGGAAGTGCCGGGCACCTCTCAATATTATAAAAGCCCTGTATCTTTCTTTTGTAACCACAGAGAACAAGGTTCGCAGAACCAACTCCCAGCAACAGCAATACAAACTGAACAGAAGCAATCCTCTGCCAATTTAAAATTAGATCTTATCTAACTGAGATGAATTACATTTTTCCCTATTCACTTTAACAATAGAGGACTCACTTAAGCATATACATCATGCCTTAGAAGTGTGTGTGTGTGTATATATATATATATATATATATATATATATATATATATAAAGATTTATTTTTATTTATTTATGCATATAGGAACGGGGGTATATAGGCCAGAGGTGCAGGGGTGAGAGGATTCAGCAGAGACAGAGTGGGGAGTAGAAAAGGAGGATTTATTGAAATACACTGCTGAGGGGAGTACTGGGAGACAGGAGAGTTCTGCTATGCCATATGTGAGTTAGCTCCGTGGCCGGAGATCGAGCTGATGGTGCTGAGACTTAACCCCTATGCCACCAGGGAGGCCCACTTAAGTATATTTTTCATATAAATAACTGCTAGGTGTTAATGCAGATGCAAATCTTTTTGGAGTCTAATGGGTTACTGCCACAAGTTAAAAGAGGTTACTAAAGAGAGAGAAGCAAAGTAAAGGTTTTGGAGGGACTCATAACATGGTTCAACAGTAATAGGGAACTAGTAGGGAGGGGAAAGTAACAATAAAAACAACAGCAACTATTCAATTAGTCCAGATAGAGAGAAACAGCCCATAAGCTAATTGATTATAGCTATCATGACAGCTGATTACAGTGGTCTGCCTGCAAAAATATAGGCTGTCCCCCAAAAATAGCACACAAAAGGCACAGCCCTATTGGGCAGCTTTTCCTTGGATCCTTCGTGAAACAGCCTCTAAATAGATGATGCAATGAAATGCAGCCCTTCTCTGATAAGTAAGTGAACCAGTGATGTGGCAGGTCTGGTGGGAGGTCTGGCGTGCTGAGCACAGGCAGACAGGCCAGCATTTGGATTGGCTGGCTGGGATTTGGATTGCTTTGGGAGCCAGCTGTTATATCACACTGTTGTGTGTAAAGGCAGAGCCGCTGGGATCCATCTTTTCCATACCCAGATGACTTACAAATGATGACACTATTAGGGCTACTGATCCACTGTCAAATGAACCATCTGCATCCAGGTAGTTTCTTAAGGATTAACGATGGTTTGCCCTTTACTCCTCCCATCCTTTGGAGGTCCAACCTGTTCAAAAGATTACAAAGACAAATGCAGCACAGGCCCCTGGGAAGACAGGCAGATCATAAAAATAATGACCATGCTGAAGGCTACATTCTTTGCTGGTACGCTAGGGACACAGGAAAAGGGCAACCTATTCTGCTGTTGGGCGATGGATAGAAAAATCTTCTCCAAGCATGGCTTAGGACTGGGGTTCTAAGTCATCAAGAGTTTGTCAGACATGTGAAACCGCACAGGATCCAGCCAATTTTCAAATAAAGAAATATTTTGTTATTTATGAAAATAACACAATTGCTATTGATTGGAAAGAAGGATGTTCTGGCAGGGACACGATGCTCAGGAAGACATTAACAAAATTCCCAGGCCGGAAACAAGGAAGAGTTTTCCTTTCTGGCAGAAGATGGGGGAGGGGAGTGACAATGCAATTCTCATTTTAGAGAGATGGCTTCTTTGACAGGTAGTGGTTAGCAAATCAAGAAGTTAAGGAGGTCATTTAGGCAGCTGTTAAACATAGTTCATTCATGTGGGTGGGACCACTCTCTGGGAGAATGACATAAGGAAGCGTATCTTGGGGTCAAAAGAATCTTCAGCAACCAGTTTTTAACATACTGTGAGCAAGCTTGTGGCAAGGCCAGGCCTGGTCAGTGTCTAGGCAAGTCATGGTCATGTTTATTGCCAGACAACTGTAGTCAGGGCTAGTCTGTACTTAAGACATTGGGGCCTGTAGGTGCTAGAGAAACAGTCTCAGCTCTGCATCTGGGAAATATTTTATTTTATATTTTTTAAAGATTTATTTATTTATGCATAGAAGAGCTGGGATGCAGGCCAGAGGTGTGGAGGACGAGAGGATTCACCAGAGACAGAGTGGGGAGCAGAACAGGCGGATTGACTGAAATACACTGCTGAGGGGAGCAGTGGGCGAGGCAGGAGAGGTCTGCTGTGCCATATGGCAATCTCCCTGGCGGGGGATCGAACTCATGCTGCAATGGCTACGATAGCTTCATAGGCTGAGACTTAACCTCTTGTGCCACCATGGAGGTCCTGGGAAACATTTTAAATGTAAGTGTCTCAGCTCCACTCTAGACCCACTGAATTGAAGTCCCTGGGAGGATCTACACTTTTTCCATGGCCTACAGAGCTGGAGCTCAGAGCCATAGCCAGTGCCAGACAGGCTGAGTCACTCTTACTCAGTGTCTCCCTCAGAGAGTTTCCGAGTGCATGTCTGTGGGTGTGGGGCTGTATGGCGGTCACATGCAGATGCCCCTGATGCAAGTCAATCACTTCAAGGGAGGTGGCACCAATAGCAGAGATGTGAGCATGGCCCTGCCACTGCGCAACTTAGCTTATTCTTATAAGCCTTCAAAATACCTCCTTAGACACTCAAAAGACGCTTTCCAAAAGAATTTAGAGGACTGACTCTACAAATGAGAACAAGAGTCATCAAGGAGGAAGGAGAACATACAGGTCTTAGCTTGGGTCTCCCACAAATAGGCTGGGTAATTCTCATCAGGTTCCATCTATTCCACTAATTCCCATCAGTGTCCCACCCCCACCTACACTCTGACTGCTACCAGAACTCTGCACACTGTGACTGGACAATCTCAGCGACAAGAAGACATCCATCTGAATGATGTCTAAGTAACTAAAATTATATCGCTTTACCAAATTCTTACTGTAAGTAAAGATACTCTCAGTGCACTGAATCCCCTACTACAAAAAAGAAACAATTAAGGTTAATTACAGGTCAGGAGATGGAGATCATGATTTTTCGGACAGGTGGAGAAATAAGGTCTGAGAGTGTCAGTAACTGGGGAGCGCTCACTGAGCTAGGAAGTGACGGGGCACCCCAGGCCCACAGCTGACCACAGCAGGCTGCAATGTCCATTTTGCCACTGCTGACATGTATCCGGGTCTCACAACCCTTCTTGGAATACAAGCCACTTGAGAATGTAGGCTAAGTAAAGGATTATCTTTCAGTCCCTCCTCCTCCACACAACTGATTTTTTTTTAATTATTGAACTTCAGGACAGAGAAGGCAAAGAACTAGGGAAGCCCTCCTACAGCACCACATTATCCTGCTGTCCACAGGGTCTAAGAACCCCTGGGGAGGCCACATTCAAGAGGCTTCCTCTGCCCAATGATGATGTCTCTTCTCCCAGAAGAAACCAAACTATTCTGGGAACCCAAGAGTCCTTTTAGCACTTAGTATGTAAATCCGTCAGATGAGTTCCTTTTAGAGGTAGAGATGGGCAGTCAGGAAGGGAAATAAGAAAGGAGATAAGAAAGGAAGTAGCTGGGCTTTTAGCACATGAGATAGGAAGTTCAGAATTCAATGACTTGCTTAAAGTCAGATTTTAGCAATCATGCCTTTATCTGCTTTTCTGCACATATATACAAGGAGGACGAAAGGGGAATAGTTTTGGGCAAGGCTAGAAGGGCGTTAAGATTGCAAAATTGAGATCAGTGTGAATACATGAGTTCACTCATTCATTCAACAGATATTTATTATTGAGCAATTATAGGCAATTTTTTTTTGCATGGTCTAATATGCATGAATTTCCATCATTATGGTTTAATTAGGTAACATCAGTTCCCTAACAACATGATTCAAGTTTCAGTTACCACAGTATATCAACTGTGAGTGAGTGAATTAAGTATGAACCTGCTACATTTTTTTCATCCACAAATCACTAATAATAACAATGCACATAACGATCCGTGACTCACATCACTTCTTGCAATGTTTGCTATGATGGGTCGAGGCACATCTGTTATTCAGCTCACACACAGGCAGCGATGCATGCAGCTGTTGGCATCACTGTCTCCCACTGATAACCCACATGGCTTTTCACTAAAATGGATAATCCAAAGAAGGAATTTGCTAACAAAGGTGAATATGCAGTATAGAATCAAATGTGGCAATTCTGAACGTAAAATTCAAAACTGAAAGTGGAATTACAGACGATAGAGCCGATTGTGGGAATGACCCTTAGAGAAATGGCAGATACGCAGACAGGGGAAGTCGGTAAAGGTGAACAGATTAATGCAAGTCATCTATGTCCTAGAAGAAGTAATATCGGCAAAAAACTTCACATTTAAGGAACTCTCAAAGGTATTTCCTAACACTGAAAGTGTGAAGGATAAAAGATTGAAAGCTGATCCAAACCTAGTGAGGAAATATGACAATTTGCCAAAGTATTTAAAAGGTGCTTGCTCAATATTAAAAGTTCGTTACATAACTGACAAAAAAGTCAAGAACTATTCAAACTATTCTCTTACAAATAAACACTAATTTTCCATGTTTTAAAAATAATGCTATATAATGCGGATTTTTTAATAGCAGTGTACTAAACAGATTTATTTCACTATGTTTTTCATTTCTATGTCTTTATAACCAACACAGGGCATTTTAAAGTTTTGACAAGAAAAAATTAAAGTCATAGAACAACAGTTGTTCCCATTGGTTATAAAATGTCATTTTGATGGTCTTGCGCTACCACGCAAGTAAGGAGAGTTACATACCAAGCATCAGAAAAAACAGTCCCTGCTCTCTTGGTGGTCTTAAATCAACAAGTTAATTCTAAATCTGTGATTAATTGTTCTGTGTTTAACGGGGCCTGCTAGCATAGTTCAGAATCCATAAAACATTTAGAGGAATTGTGGTAAGTAAATTTGCTACGGGGTGATGGAAAGCCAAACTAGTGAAGGGCCGGCTAACTGGGGGGAAGCACCCCATCTGAGGAGAATGCAAATCTCCCTGGTCTAACAAGTCTGCTTCCTCAGCTCCAGAAGCAAGGTAAGGAGTGGCTCTGGGCTGTTTAATTGGCTGCCAACAGTTCCATGGTTATGCCAGATACATATTAATTGCCATCAGAATGCAGAGATACAGGTTATAGTCCCGTCTCAAAAATAACACAGAAACTAGAAATGCTAACAAGTGCCATCCTCAGCCAACTTGTATGAATACATTTTTTTTTGTTGTTTTTTTTTAAACCAGTGCAAAGTGTTTGTATGTAAATATCTACACCTCCAAAGCCTGGGACATGCAAAGAAGCATCTGGGGCTGTGAAAATATCAGCTCTTAAGGAAATCAAGTCATCAGAGCATATGAAATGATACTTCTGATTCTGCACTAGCTGTGATTTTGGATTGTTTTTTCATCACAAAATATACTTAGATTTTTAAATTTATGGCCCCTACTGAGAAAGATGTGGGGCTATGTCATATGCATATGAATGAACCTAGAAACAGTTAAAAGGTGAAAGGCTCCTTAGTCCAACCTCTGCATTTAAAAAAAAAAAAGATTTTTAATTTCATTTAGGGAAGCCAGCTCTCTAGCTCTACAGTCAGATTCCTGCCTCATAATAACAACAGCCAACATTTATTGAGTACTTTCTGTGTGCCAGGTACAATGCTGAATGCTTTATATATGAAGTATTATCTCTTTAGAGCCCCACCGATCCACAAAATAGTAACTATTATGATTACCATTTACAGAGGCAGGAACAAGCTTACCTTGTTCAGTTAACCTCAGCTTACAGTGAGGGAATTGGTATTTGAAATCCAGTCACCTGACCTGACATCCTTAATTGGTTAGCTTAAATTGTCTTTTCCGAATATTTAACCAAATGCCCCAAAATGAGGTAACCAGGGGCCCTGCCCCCTAGAGGAACTCAGAGTCCAGATTTCTGTGGAAAACTACTAATTTTTAAATAACTTTACAAAGCAATCCCTGTTTTCCAGATAAGAAAACTCACAGCACAAAGTTCAATAGTTTCCCGTTTGCATAGTTTGCAGCTGGTGAAAGGATTCAACGCACACATCTCTCTCTTTCTTTAGACACAGAACTATGTCTAATTAGAACTATGTTCTCCATCAGCAGGTGCTGGTTTTTTGAATAGGACTTGAATACGTCAAGTCTCTGACCTGAAATCAACTGGATCAAGGCATTTCTGGAATTCATTTAAGTCATCAGTAAGAATTTCACATTCCCCAATCTCTGTGATTTATAATAGAGTTCAGCAGCACACTCAAGACAGTCTTACTAGGAAGAGGCCAGTGGTGACTCACTCACCGAGTGCCGTTCTGGAGCTGCACTGAGGTAGAGGAAGAGAAAAAGTCACTGACTGTTCCCCCAGAACTTCGACAGTGACAGGCATGGAGCAGAGCAGCTTTACGAAGATGCCTGCACCGTGGGTGCTGCGAAGTGGCAGGACAGCTGCTCTGGGAAGGGAGGGAGGTGAGTCTTTTGTCCTCCCTTTATTTTACTGGCCACATTCCCCAGTCTTTCAAGAAAAGTGGATCTAAAAAACAGTATGATTCTCACCACAGCTCCTTAGCCAGTTTCCAGAGGTTTTCAGCATAGCAGGCAGCTGCTTCCCCAACTCAGCTCTGTTGCCCTGCTCCTGGCAAAGTGGCCCGGCAGACTCCACCCAGCCAGCACACACTGCTGACGCTGACGCTCTTGAGTTGTGGCCAAAGCCTCTTAGGTGTGAAGCAGGTGGAGCCGCCTTTGCAGGCCAGGGGCAGAGCTAGTTTGCTACACAAAAGGGCCAATTTAAGAGGTGGGATTACTTTCTTCATTCCACTCTTTGAAAGCAATTAACAAACCGCTTTCCAGATGTAGACTATTTCACTGGCCTCTTTTTCTTTCTCTGCTCAGCTGAAAAGGCCTTAACACTAGAAAGATGGGCGAGTTGGAAGCCTGCCGAAGGGAGACCGGAAGGCTTCTTAGCCCCACCATCCAGCTAGTTGCTGGTGTTAGAAATTCCAACACTGAAGTGTTAGGCTGCCTTTTTTTTTTTTTTTTTTATATGTGAAGAGAGTAAACAAAGTCATTCACACTTTAGAGTTAATTCTTCAGCTGGTAGGCTGGAATTTGTTGGCTCCCTTCAGCCAGGAAATACCTGCTTAAATCGGCCTTTAGGTGGAAAGAACATTGAAAAAGGGGTGGCTGAGGGAATCAAACCTTCTCATTTTTCCTTTTTTTATGGTGGTACGGAGTCAAGAAAGTGAGTCTCCCCAATCAGAGAAATGAATCTCTCTCGTCTCACGACTTTCGTGCTAGGAAATCTAATGCCAAGCAGGATAATATAAAAGTTTTCCTTGACATTTCAGCACAAATAGGTGAAAACTGGAAATTAAGAGCATTTTTATTCTTCATTAAATGTATGAAATTTATGCAAATATGCTTAAGAACTCCTGATTTTTAGGTATGCTGCAATTCTCTGTTTTGATATTTGCCACATACATTTGGAACAAAGGGATACATATTTCTATCCATGCATTGATTGATTAGTTGATAGGTGAAGCCCAGACATTAAAATTTCTCCTATGAACTATTGATGATCATTGCCATTCAGTTTTTTATCATACTGTTTCCCAATCCTGTCTGTTGCTACTCAAATCAGATGTTGTGGTTACCATGGTAACCAACTACTCTTTCTCCTTGTTCTTTTATCAGACTTGCATGAGAAAAATTCTATGACTTTCTAAAATAACTCAAATAGGAATCAATCAAGCTCCCCTAAGATAGGAGTCATTTCAGTATAAATGTTTTATTTAAAAAATCAATTTGTTTGTTCATCAGAAGGAAGTTATCAGTAGGAAAACAGAACTAAGGGGTTGAATCTGCTCAACTGCTTTGAGATTTAAAACATTTTTCAGAGTGGTTTTGTGGATAAACTGGGATTATCACTAACTTTTCTAACTAATCTTAACAGAACGTTGTGTGGATGGCCTTGAAAACTGTGGGAGTCTCAGAGGTTTTGGACAGGGTCATAACAGTGAACATCAGTCTGAGTCTGTTTAAACCACACCTCTGGGTGTAGAGGTGCATTTTTCTATATGGATTTCTCCCTGCCTTGTCTAGGTGACAAGGGAGCATGCTGGAATCCTGAGGCAGCAGCATAGAGCCCAGGCAGGAAAACATCATCAATCAAACCCTTCAGAGGGATGAGTGCTGTACAATTACAGACTGTGTCTCTGATAAGCTCAGTTATTTGACCACCATTTCCAGGTCAGGCAGTGACAAGAGGATGCTGATTGCTAGGGCAAGTTGATTATTTCAGACCCCATGAGATAGCATATCTGCCCTAAAGAAAAAAAAATGCAGTGAAGGAATTTCAGCAAAATCCCTCTTTTTTTTCTCTTTCTTTAGGCATTTTGAAATTATTGCTCATTTTGGCTCCCAGAAACAATAAGTAATGACCCCTGCAAAGGAAAACTCTCTTCCTGCTTTCAAATGTCTATCTTGTCTATGACAGTGGTTTTGCCTTACCCTTCTCACCTATGACTCTCCAACCAATGCAAAATAATTCTACTATTTTTAATAGAGAACATAAATCTGTTCAACTGCTTTGAGATTTAAACATGCTTTGCAGAGATCAAGATCTCCATGTCCTCCACTCACTGAAATTGAGATGTGTCTTCAAAGTGAATAGGCTTGTTTTCCTATTGATAATCTCACTCAACATGATCAATAAATCAACTTATTCCTTGACTGAGATTGTCTGAGAACATAATTTTTTTAAAGATTTATTTATTTATGCATACAAGAGCTGGGGTGTAGGCCAGAGATGGGGGGGTGGTGAGAGAATTCATCAGAGACAGAGTGGGGAGCAGAACAGGCAAACTGACTGAAATACATGGCTGAGGGGAGCAGCAGATGAGACAGGAGAGGTTTGCTGCACTGTGTGGGTTAGCTCCCTGGCTGGGGATCGAACTCATCCTGCAGTGACTGACTTAGTTTAGTGCTGAGACTTAGCCCCTTGAGCCACCAAGGAGGTCCCCTGTCTGGGAACAGAATTTGAGTGTAACATTGATTTGTCAGGCACACAGGATCTCTGAATAGAATGAAGTGACCCAAGACTGAGGAGAGGTGACTATTATTGCCATTCACAGTCATTACCAGCTGGTCTCTCCTCATCTTCCACTCCTTACTACACTGGCTAATATGATGTGCAGAGATAAGGTTTACAGGGAAACTCCATGGACACCGGTACAGCAGCCTCTGGACTGCAAGTTGTACAAACACTGACATCTGGAAGGTCACTATCATTTACTCCCTTTTGTACCTCTGTTGACTGCCTCTTATTCCCTAGAAGCTCCCAAGATTTCTTTGTGGCCTTTTCAGAGCTCCCTGGTGCCTATCCTAACCAAGTCTTTCCAATCCTAATATCTTCCATGCAGAATAGAGAAGAAGGTGAGGGGCCTGGGCTATAATGTTATCAGATTTGTGAGAGTGGAGACTAGGTTCTAGTCTCAACTTGGCCAAATCCAACTGGATGATTTTAGTCAAATCACTTAAATTTAGTTTTCTCATTTGCCAAACTGCATTTAAATGAGATCAAACAAGATAAAGTCATATGTAAAGTTAAAAATTTAGTACAAATACCAGATGTCACTAACTATTATGCAGCTGAACACACACTACTATTTTGAAAAAGTTTCAGTCAAAATCATGGCTTTTATAAGGCATGAAGTCTCTGCTGATGGACATCACAATGATGCTATGATCTGAGCTAGAAACCTCAGCTTCAAACCTTGATTTTACATATAATCAGGCATCAGATCTGACTAATCTCTCTAGTCTGCATGCCACACTTCGTCATCACTGCCACCTGTTTGAATGAGGCTCTCTCCAAATCGGCTCACTCCCTCTCATGTCACCTTCCCTCAGTGCATCAGCCATTCCAGCAGTCTGAGAACTCTTTCTAAATTGGTCACCTGAGGTTGGTCCTCTGTTAAAGTCTTTTGCTGACTTCACGACTATAGCATGGAGTACATCACTCCTTCATCAACTCACTTTGACAGACAGCTCTCTCTTCCTTTGCATTCACTCCATTCATTTCTTCTAGAACATGCCCAACTACCGCTGCTTCCAAGAATTCTTTTCAACCTCAGAGAGTTAGTTACTGACCACTCTACTATTCCCACAGCACCTCCAGCATATATAATCTTTCTCATAATACCATGCAATGTTTTGGATCTTTGTTCAGGTCAAGGTAACATAGGCATGGCCCAGTGTAGCATTTCTGTAGGCCCAGTTTGAATGAATCACAAAAGACTCAGCATAAATCCCTGGACACATCTGACAGCTCTGGGGCAGGGAGCTATCTCTATACCACTTTCAGCAATGACCTATGTCTGCTGGCAACACCCTTGGCTTAATCTTGAATCACAAACTCCTCCATGAAATAGATCCAGTTCCTGGGAACCTAGCTGGTTCCTCCACTTTAGTTAACTTAAAACCAAAATGAATAGGGACTTCAGAGTCTATGTATCAGTGACAAAGTACTTGGTTATCTTTCTCAGGAAAAAATTAAAGTTGTTTGCCCTGGTTTTCCCTCTATCCTTCTATAACGTAGGGATAATCATTATAACTTGCAGGTAGTAGTTTCCAGTGTACTCTACCATGAAGATCTCTGAAAAAATTATTTTGGGCAATCCTAGGTTAGGCACAGTTCCACCCAGGAGAGAGGTGTGTACATCTCCAAAGCATATCTTTCTTGTGGATCACCTACTTAACAAGCAATATAAGAAGCTCAGGTACTCCTGATGTTTTGCCTTAACCTTAGTCACTCAATACCAGAAAGAGTAGTGTTAAAAGTAATTCTGTAAAGGACTATATAAACAAAGTGTAATGTCAGATAACTTTCATTCAGATCCAAAGCATAAAGGGCAAAAGGAACTGATTAGACAGTGGTTTCATGTGGCATTTAACTGACAATTAAAGAACCAAAAATGAAGATAAACTTTTCCAGAAAACTATGTCAAATAATAACAACCTCTGGGTGGGACAGCCCAAGCCTTCTTGGAAAAGAAACACCCTAGGCTTCCCCAGGACAACTAGGTCTTGTGGTACAGGGCTTTCTCTCCTTCAGTCCCTGTAGCTGAGCCTGGGGCCTGAGGACAGCTGATACTTAGAGGACTTGTCAAAATTGACTATAAGCCACATCACTTCACATTGATATCCAAACTAACTTAATCAATATTCACCATCCTCTGAGAGCTGAAAAATATAGGGTCATCCTTGTCAGTGATGTGATAGAGAACTCAACAGTTGCCAATTCATCAGAGTTTCAGGCCTTTCTGTGCCACTTGGGCAAAGAAGGATCAGTAGGATATGTACACCTTACTAACTGAACGCTTCACAGTGAAGCTGAGCCACCCAATTCTATACGGATTCATTTACTGCTAAATGAACATATAATATATGATCATTTAAAGGTAGCTTTATTTAAGAAGGCAGAACATGGTATTTTAATAAAACAAAAAAAAAAGCACAAACTTTTTATTAAAATATGAGTAGCTCTCCTAATCACCTGTGACTATGCAGGTCTATCTCTTTTCTTTCTCCTTTTCTCTTGTCCTTGAAAATGTAGAAAAAATAAAAATAAAAATTGTGGGAACAGTATAAATTTGTTATGAAAAAAGAAGAAATTTTTAATGAAAAATATTTTAGTAAAATTGATACTATCACCCAGGTTAAATCATTGTCTTTTGGTCATTTCCTTCTATGATTATTTTTATTAATGTTGATGTCACACTGTACAAAAATTTACATCTTTTTATTTCATTTGTTGTACTGTGTATACTGTGCTGTATTGTTTGGAGGTTTCTCAAATATTAAAAATATATTTGTCTTATGATTCAACTATTCCACTCTCAGTTATTTACCTGAAGAATAGAAGAACACTAATTCAAGTGGATACACTCACTCCTATGCTAGTGCAGCCAAGTTATGGAAACAGCCTAAATGCCCAAGGACAGATGAGTGGATTGAGATGTGGTTTATATGCACAATGGGATATTACTCAGCTACCGAAAAAAGAAACCAGAAAGATGGAATCTTGCCATTTTTGAAAACATGAATGGAACTGGAGGGAATTATGCTAAAAGAAATATATCAGAAGGAAATATGGGGCCTTCTGGTGCACAGGGGTTAAAGTCTCAGAGTTATCAGCTATCAACAGCCACTGCAGCACAAGTTCGATCCCAGGCCAGGAAGCTTCCCATATAGCGCAGCAGACCTCTCCTGTCTTGCCCGCTGCTCCCCTCAGCAGTGTATTTCAGTCAATCTGCCTGTTTTGCTCCCACTTTGTCTCTGGTGAATCATCTTACCACCATCCCCCCACACCTCTGGCCTACACCCCAGGTCTTATGTACATAAATAAAAATAAATCTTTTTAAAGAAGCAGGGAAAAGACAAATAGATGATTTCACATATGTAGAATATAGACAAAGAAAAGGAACACACAAAACTAAGCAATAACTAACTCTAGAAGTCTGACTGCAGAATTAAGGCAATCAGAGGGGGTGGCAGAGGGATGGGGAACAAAGGAGGAGGAGGCCCCAAGGGACTGTGGTAGGGGATTGTGTGTCCTTTTGTGGTAGGTGTGGTGTGAAGAGGTGTGAACTAGACCTCTGATCATACATAGTTTTGTACACCAATGTAAAAAAATAATGCAATTAAAAACAGCACAGCATGGTATTTGTCTCACAATAGTAATAAATGCTAAGTAGTTAAGAGTAAATATTGCTACTTTTTGCTATTATTTAATATTTATCATTAGTAATTGTCATTATTAATAACTCGTTATTATTTATGATTTTATTTTTCAGGTCTGTGTCACCATTGTCAGAAGATACCAAAGGGCACTTACTAGATTAATGCGCATCAAACTGGCATTTAAAAACATGTTTATTTAAGAAGAAAAACATTTTACATTTTGGGATATGATTCTAAAAGGCATGTACAGGTAGCTCTTTTCTGAAAAAGAATCCGACTACGGGCTTCTGGTATGACATGTATGAAGTCATGATGAATCAAAACATGCAATTTTGGGCCTCCCTGGTGGTGCAACAGGTTAAGCGCAGCACTATGAAGCTATCCAGAGCCACGGCAGAGCGAGTTCGATACTTGGCCAGGGAGATTCCCACATGGTGCAGCAGACCTCTCCTGCCTCTCCCGCTGTTCCCCTCAGCAGTGTACTTCAGTCGATCTGCCTGTTCTGCCCCCCACTCTGTCTCTGGTGAATCTTCTCACCACCACACACCTTTGACCTACACCCCTGCTTGTATACATAAATAAATAATTCTTTAAAAAAGAAACATGCAATTTCAAGGTTGGAGGGAGATACAAGGTAATTTTGTGTAATATCTTTCCCCTTACTTCAAATGAATGCCAGGTAGCCTTTGACTGTTCTTGAATGTCTCTTAATAAAGGTTATTTCTAGAGATGTTCTTAAAGCTAAATAATTAGATTTCTCTAAGATTATGGTAAGAGTTTCTCTCATGGTTCCCAGGGCCTTGATTGAAATTAGTTCCACATGTTAAGATGACACATAATGTCCTTTATCCATTTTGAGTTGACTTTTGTGCAGGGTGTGAGGTCGTAGTCTAGTTTCATTTTTTTGCATGTGGCTGTCCAGTTTTCCCAGCACCATTTATTAAATAGACTGTCCTTGTTCCACTGCATTTTCTTTGCTCCTTTGTCAAAGATTAGCTGTTCATAGATATGTGGCTTTAATTCTGTAAGTAAGATGTAAGACCTGAAACCATAAAATGTATAGAAGAAAATATAGGCAAAACTCTACATGACATACATCTCAGCAAAATCTTCAAAGTCTCATCCCTCAAAGCGAAGGAAGTGAAAGACAAGATAAACAGATGGGATTACATCAAAATAAGAAGCTTCTGTACAGCAAAAGAGACATTAACCAAAACTAACAGACACCCT
>PVIJ01014111.1:19827-42321 GCA_004024925.1 Scalopus aquaticus | reverse complement strand
CCCCCCGGGGCAGGGCTGGCCTCGCTCACTCCGGCGCCTGAGAGCCCGTCCTGGCATCTCTTCCACTCTGCGATGGCTGACACGCTGGTAGCTTGAAATCAACCAGGTGGGAGTATTTACACCACGGAAAGCAGCAAACGTGCCAACTCAGAGCTCTATTTCCTGGGCGAGCCAGTTCAGCACCGACCAGCACACCCCTGGGCTCCCCCAGTTACCGCCTCACCTCCGAAGATAGTGCCTCTGATTCAGGAGTGGATTTCACAGATTTCACTGGATGATAGTCACCAGGCTGTCTTTCCATCTGGGCAGGCTGTGCGCCTGAGAGGACGCGCGCGTCTTTTTGTTCCTGATCTCCAATTTCTTGATTGTGAGGAGGTTCGCTCAACACGTCCTGTATTCATTTAGTGAGAAAAGTTGAATTCAAAGGAATTAGAAAGAAAGAAAAACACCCACAAAGTCCAGATGCATTCAAAGGACCTGGAGTAATATCCTAAAACAGGAACCTGGTGAAGGCACCCACGGATGGCTCCGGCCCGGCGGCTTTATCTCTTAGGTCCAACGAAACCGTATGAAATTGCCATTCTTTTCATCAAAACGACGGATGCATTCAGAAGTGTGCTGTCACAGCTTTATTGAAAAGTGCTTATATGTACAACATGCCCCAAATTCCACCTTTCTGACCGTTTAAACATGACAGACACCTTTCAGTCTTGGAGGCATGCCAATTATAAACCTTTTAATGGAACAGATGCAAACTTTTGAATATCACTGTTCAGTCTTGTGATGAAAAGAATGCAAAGCAGATCTCAAGCCTGCCTGTTCCATCGTTCCCTCCTTGCCTTTTCTCTTTCTGGTGACCCTTCACCTTAAGTTTTCTTGCCCTTCTCGCTCTTGCTGTCAGCTGTTTCTTTGAAACACCTCGTTTAATGCCTCCCATTTCTACTCTAAGTCACATTTCCCCTCCTCCCACCTCGTAGATGTTCCCTTATTGGTACTGCCCATTCTTCTTGCTTTCCGATCCTGTTAACTTGAGAAGATCTTTTAGAAAACGCTGGAAAAGGAAAAAGGGAAAGCACAGGGCTCCAGCGGCTCCTCTCCCTGGGCTGTCCCTGAGGGTCTGGCCCTGTCTTTTCTTTAAGATAAATTAAAATTAGATTTAATAATTCGTGTTTAAAATATTCCATCAGATACCTTCTTATGGTAATATATCTGCCAGTTTGTCTCTCTAAACTTGTGTCTGCATCAGTGCTAAATAAGATTTCTGGAAATGGTGGTCATCATTCATAAGGGCTATTTCTGATAGCGAGATTTATTTTTACTTCATTTCACTTCTGACTTTCTTCTTTGTGCTTTCCCAGGTTGCTTGAATGCTGTAAAATCAGCAGGTAGCACTTATGCAAATGCCAAACATCAAGATAAAAGAAAGGGTGAAAGAGAAATGCAGGGTGGTTCCTGGAAAGCTTATCAATGGTAGGGTTGTATATTTCACCAATAGATACTATGTTCAGAACTAGTTGATTGGGTCAATGTGTTAAACTTCTATCATGACTGCTTGAGGCAGGGATTATCATACCCATTTCACAGATGAGGTCACTGAGGCTCAGAAAAGTTGAGTGACATGGCCAAGACCTTATCAGTGGAATATGGCGGAGCAGAGCTTGCAAAGAGTTGGGCCTGCTGCTGAAGACCGAAGACTGTGCCCTTGCCCACACCCAGCCCTGTGTGGTCAACCCACCTAAGTCCTTGGGGGCTGGGCTAAAGAGCTCAGGGCTTGACACAAGGTCTAGAGTCTTCTGGAAATAGTGGAGGGTTTGCCTCCGCCTCCCTTTGCAGGGGCAGGAAGGGAGCGTTGGTGACAGCACTTGGGGGTGGGGGTGGGGTCTGCAAATGGCAGACAAAGCTGATGATGGGAGGGGCTGGGAAGAGCTGGAGGTGGGGGGAGGAAGAGGGGTTACTGATGCCACCCAAGCCCTATAGCATCCGTCTTGTGCTGCCACCTCAGTTGTACTCCTTAGAGGCCCTGAAGTCTGGGGGGCCCCTGGGGGGCAGCTCAGCCCCTCTCTCCCTTCTGAGTCCAGCTGCCAGACTCAGAGTAAAAGGGCCTCCCAGGAGCCTATCAGCAAGGCCTCACCAGCCTCTAGCTGGGCAAGTCCGGCCTCCGCCCAGAGCTCCAGGCCTCGTGGCCGGGGCCCAGCGAGCCAGCAGCAGGGCAGGGGCCCAGAGGTGGCCACAGCTGGGGGGGCCAGTAAATTCCTGGAGGTGATTCTGGCGGTGAGCAAGGCATAAACAAGGTGATTTGCCTGCTGCTGCCATCCCCTCTGCACATGCGCGTGTGCACGCGTGCACACACACACACACACACAGTCTGGATATGCTGAAGCGCGGCCCATTTGCAGGGTAATGGCTTTGCGACAGCGGGAATCATCGGCAGCACTAGAGGCTGCCAGGCTGCGTTGGCCAGGTGGGGCAGGCTTGCAGGGAGGGCTCAGGTTGGTCCTGGGGGATGCCGAGAGAGAGGGCAGGTGCCCCTGTGCTGGGCTCTGCACCCCAGGGGAGGCTGCAGGGCTGGACAGCATGGGTGGGGACTGCAGCGGGCTTGCTGACGCCAAGACACCAAGACTGGTGGACGGGCCTTTGCTTCCTGCTTCCCACACCCGCGAGTGACAGAGGGCAGGACCCCCAGCCCAGACCTGAAATCCTGCCCAAAGTTCCCTCCCAGCCTCAGGACTGCTGTACCCGCTTTGAGGAGGGCCGGGTGAGGAAGAGGACAGGTGTCAAGGGTGTGGTGACGGGGCGCTGTGGCTTTAGGTCACTGCTCCCCTCGGTGACGGCGTGGGAATCAGGGCCTGGTTGCCCAGCAGCAGCGGAAAGGAAAGGGTGGAGGAAGGGGGACCCCTCCTTTCCCAGGCAGGACAATGAAAGAGCCGCGTCCTGGGCCCCCAGAGCAGCCCTGGATGCCTGTTTCAAGCCCAGGACACCGGCCCATTCTCTGTAAACAGGCAGCCCCGGTAGGTGCCACAGAGCCCAGGAAAAAAGGGGGAGCAAGCTGGACCTGCAGGCTGCTTAGGCCCCTGAGGTGTTGGTGGGATGGGGTGGTCCTGGGGCCCCCGGGGACAGTAAAGCGGGGCTTCCGACTCTGGCAGCAGCAGAGCACCCTAGCCACCTGCGGGCACACCCAGATTGCATTTGCTGAAATGAATCACTGGAGAAAATAAATCCCGCACACATGATTAATGGAGGTAGGGGGGCAGGCAGCCGCCTCGCAGAGCCGCTGGGGACGAGAATGACATTCAGGCACAAAGCCAGCACAGCCCGGGGGCGGCGGGGGGGGCTCTGGTGACAGCGCAGTCACCTGCATCGCTGTGGCTCTGGCATGGGGCCACCCAGCCGAGACCCGAGCCCGCCAGTCAAGCCCCCAGCGCAGGCCAGGCCCTCGCTCGGCTCCCCCACTGCAGCTGGGGCAGAGGGGCCCATTCTGAGCTTGCAGAGCCCCTCCCTGCTCCTGCCTGCTCCTGGCATGTGGGGGCCCCCAGGAGCAAGAGCTGGGAAGGTATAAAGCTGCATCTCAGGAGGAGGGGCAGGGACAGGAGGAACAGGAGCTGTGTACTGCTCGGTGGTGAGTCTTCGAGCAAACCACCTCCCGTCTGAGCCTCAGCTCTTCCAACACTGAGCCGGCGCCAGTGCCCCCCTGGTGAGATGGTTGAGAGGTGCAGCGGCGGCCACCCAGGCGAAGTGCCATCCCTGTCGACCAGGGGTATTCAGCTCCTCTGAGGTGCTGTGCTGGGGACTGGGCGACAGTCTCTGCCCTTGACCTTACAGACTGGAGGAAAACAAACATTAAAGAAATAATAATAATGACAATGACAATGCCGTAATATAAGCCATTTCAAAAATACAAGGTGCCATGAAGGCAAAGTCTGAGTGACATTGGGGGGACACCTGCGGTGGGGTTACAGTCTGGAAGACAAGGCAGGCTTCCTGGTGGTATTGAATACAGTGAATTTTTTGTGGCAAAAAACCCCAAAGTTTTTTTGTGGCAAAGAATCCCCAGAAGTTCAACAGTACACTTTTTTGGTGGGGCTGTTGAGAAACAGTCTCATCTCTGCTTGGGGAGTGACCAAAGATACAAGCCCCGAGCAGGGCAAATGGCAATGCCTGCTCAAATAGCTACCCAAAGAACTCCCTCTCGGGGCTTCCCATCCAACACACAGGTTCCACAGCATGCACGTGAACCCACGGGTGCGACATCGGTGGAAAGAGTAGGAAAGAGGCAGCAACCCATGTACTTATCAAGAAAGGACTGAGCCGCACGATGGAATACTATGCTGCAGGGAAAAGGGAGCATGAGCTTACTGTCATGGAAGGCCTGTCAGCTCCATTAAGTTAAAACAAAATGTGGAATGGTGTACACAGTGTGCTACCTTTTGTAATGGAAAGGTGGGATACAAACACATATTTTAATTTTCTTTAGTACTACATAAGAAATCAATAAAAGTGCCACCTGGGTATGTAAGGAGGGGGAGGGAACCAAGTACATGGGAGGGGTGGCAGGAAGGCTTTTAATTTTGTCTGCAGTGATTTTTGAACATATATTTTAGATACATTATTTGCTTAAACCATTTTAAAAACAATATGTAAGGGGCTTTGTTTCCTCCTGGAGGGCAGAGGGCTCCTTGGTGGAATCAGCCCAGGGATGAAGGTGCCAGAAGCCTAGGGAGGAAGGAGCAGGTCCATGGATAAAGTTTCTGATTCCAGAACCCCCTCATCAGAGACCGTGCAGGGCTGAGTACCGAAGTGCTAGTGATGCTGAACAAACCAGGCTTGGGGGCTGTTCCCTGGGCCTTCAGGCAGGGCCCTGAGGTGCAGGGGAAGTGAGTCCACAGCTGGTGTGGCTGCCCCGGCCTGGACTCTTGGCCCTGCACTTGCTTTCGGGAAGGTCAAGGACCACGTGGGTGGGACCTGCAGGGGAGACAGGCAGCTGGACAGAGCTGGACTCACGCAGTGTTTGGCAGACCCCCCGCACCCCAACACACATCCTTTGGAGTCAGGAGGGGATCTGGGTGCCAGCACAGCGCTGAGGAAGCCAGGGGTTGGCCAGCCCAGGAAACCGCTCCTCTGCCCAGTCCTGCGGGGCCCAGGCCCAGAGCAGCGTGAGGCGCCTCCTGGTGGGGCCAGGTGAGCCTCAGTCTCAGAGGAGGGGAGGCCCTGGGCTGAGTTCCAGAACCCCCAGGGAGAGCTGCGGAGGGTCTACGTGAAACCAAGGCCTGGTACAGCTGGGCAAGGGATGCAAAGCCACGCACACCCCAGCGATTCAGGGGAGCAGCTGAAGTAAGATCTTGGGGACTGTGGCTCGCCCGCCCCCAAAGCCTCAGGTGATGGAAGGGGTTCCCGAAGTACTGTTCCCACAGCGACCCCCCACGTCTCCTCCTCAGGCCTGGCCAGCAGAAGGGCACAGCGCTCTGCCTTAAGTCCTCCTGGGACTCAGGAGCCCTCTCAGGCTTTCTGCTCTCCCCGGGATCTCTGCCCAGGGGCAGCCCCTCTGTTTTCTGAATCGCTGTTTCAAGGCTCGCGCCACAGGTGCTGGACACACTTCTACTTCCTGACACATGAGGCTCTGGGTCTGGGATTTAGGGCTCCTCTCACCTCACTGTTGTGTCTGAGCACCCCCAAAACTTCCCTGCTCCCCTCCCGTGACTTTCTGGCCGGGCAGATGGTCAGGGCAGGGGGCTGGGTGTCCAGGCCAGGCCTCTGTGTGCCCGTTTGCAGATGAGGAAACTGAGGCATGGAGAGGTTGACTTACCGGGGTGAGCCAGGATTCTAGATCTGGTACAAACCCCTCTGAGGAATAAAATGGGGTGCAGGGGCTTTCCCTCAGTGTCATCTTGCTTACACAGTCCTGGCTGGGCCCAGAGAAATAATACAGTGAACGGTACTTAATAAGGTTCCTCAAACCGTTAGCAAGGGTCAGGCCCACCTCAGCAGCCCCCAGGTGCTGGCCCAGGGGCCCTCACAGATGCTTCTGTAAGAAGGGCTATGTATCGTCACCCCATTTTACAGAAGGGGCCTGAGTGAGGCCCAGTGAGGTCCCACAATCTGCTTGGGGGTTGCACAACAGAAAAGGGCATAGCTAGGATTTGAACCCAGCCGGGCAAGGTCTGCTGTCTAAGCTGGCACACTGCCACCTCCACGGGCAAGACCCAGCATGGTGACGGGGCGGTCCACCCGCATCCCCCCACCCCTGGTCTGTCTGGAGTCCATCTCCACTTTTGTGTCTAAGTTCTGCTCTGGACCCCACCCCATCTCCTCCCCCTCCAGAGTTCCCTAATCTCCCAGGCCTGCATCATGGACCCTGGCTATGTGGGAACTGGGGTTCAATGAGGGAGGGGCCCCTCCAGTGCAGCAGTCGTAGCTGGCGAGCACCTTCCGTGTGCGTCCCTGCCCCCAGCCCCAGGGGGTCTGGTCCCTTCTCCTCCACGGACCAGGCTGCCAGAGAAGAGTGTGTCCACCCTGAGGCCCTGCCCGTGGGCCTAAGCCAGTGCTCACAGGGCCCCCATGCCCCCCCAGTGCCTCCTGGACCAGGAGCCTCGGGCCCATGTAGAGGGAGATCTAGGACCAGCGCAGCCTTGAAGCGAGGCCTCTAGCCGGGCCCTCCCAGGCCAGGGTGTCCCCTTGGTCGGGCTGCCCAGCCCGGCCCTGGTCCCCACTAAGGCATCCCTGCCCCAAGCAAGTGCAGGCAGCGCCTCTCTTTGCCCTCCCTCTCCAAGTCCTCCTCTGTCTCTTCCTCCCGCCTCCACCTTTCCCCTGCCCCCTCCATATCGCTCAGTGAGTCTGTGTGTCCGTGTCTGTCTGTCTGTCTGTCATTCCCTGCCCCTGCCTCTTTCTCTCCCTCTGTCTCTTGTCTCTTTTCTGAGTCTTTGTTTCCGGTCTGCTCATCTGTCTCTCCTCCTCTCGGTGCCCCCACTCAAGTCCTTCCCCCTCCAGTTCCCCAAGCCCTCCCTTCCCCGCCCCCCCCTTGGCTCCTCCCTGCCCTCCCCCTTCATGTCCTTCCAGGGTTTGCTCCAGGAATTCTCCTCCTCCTCCCCCCAAGCTCTCTTCCCGGCCTTGCTGGGGGCGGAGCAGGCCACAAGCACATTCCTCTTCGTCCAGGCCTAATATCTTAATGCAAGGCCATTACTCACCCCCGTCCAGGCAGGGCAGGCCTCTCCCCTCCTCGTTTGTCATCCAGAGTGAAGTCTCCACGTTGTTCCTCAGGGATCAGATTAAGGGACTGACAGGCTGGATGAACGAATCTAGCTGCCCACACCGCCTCCTCCGGCCCCTCCCGCCCCAGCCTCCCAGGCCTGGGGCCCTGAACTTTGCAGAGGGGAGGTCTGAGGCCTCTGTGGGATCTGCTTCTACTTCTGTTCCTCCTCAACATGCCAGAAAAGGGGTGAGGGTAGCAGGAGCTTCTCTCCTGAGAGAGGAAGCTAAAGAAAGAGGAGCCGGGGCCCAGACTGACCTGACCTGGGGCCCCGAGGCTATTGAGCATGCACTATAAGAGGAGACACCACCGCTGCAAACTGTCCCAAAGCTCGCTGGGCCCTGTTCCAAATCCTTTACCTGTAATCATTCATCTCACCTCTGTAATCCCTGTGAGCTAAGCACTGTTAATGTCCACCAGAGAGGCTAAGTGACTGGCCCAAGGTCACACAGCTAGTTAAGTCTCTGTGTCAGGCATGGTGTTTTGTGTCTTTGTTAATTTTCTCCCCACATTACCTGTCCGTGAGGGGTTAGAGCAGGTTTCCCCTGCTATCCGAAAGTAGGATGTTCCAAGCTGGTATGATTTGGTAGGTTATGTTGGGGTCTGGGAACGCGCTTAGCGTTAACCTACATGGGAAAAAAAATGTGACTGTCCCTAGACCCCTCGAATTGAATTAACTCCCAAGTCATCCCGGCTAGGAACGTTCTGCTTTCGGATAGTGGGGAAACCTGTACCATCCCCCTTTACACGTGGGAAAACTGCTCGCCCGCCCCCAGGCCTCGGAGCCCCTGGCACAGCCCTGCCTTGCACTTCGGCCTGGCCTCCCTTTCTCTTGCTACCTGGGCAGCTCAACTCTGCTCCACCTCCTGCGGGCCTCTAACTTGGGGGAGCTTGTGGCTGCCTGGCTGAGTCCATCTGCCTCATCTCTGGGACCACATCCCCCACCAGGGCTCTTGGTTTGCAGAAGGAGAGTCTAGGGTCACCCGCTCTCATCACCTCCTCAGACCTTATCACTCCGCTGCCCAGAACCTAGGATCTGGAACTCAGACCTCAGAACTGAAAGCCAAGAGCCCCTCACTGGGGGGAGCCAGGAAGGGGCTGTGGGGCTCACCTGAAGCCTTCAAGCTGCTGCCTGGACACCGACTCTTTCCACTTGCCACATCATCCTGGTTCCCATAGTAACCACTGGTTTGCTGTCTCCTAGCAACTGTGTGGTCCAGGGAGGGAGAGTGGTTGACATTTGAGGTCAGGCGACGTGGGTTCAAATCCCAGCTGCGCCATGTGGTGGCTGGGAGGCCTTTGCTGACTGCCTCTCTGAGCCTCTGCTTGCCCATCTGTGCAAGGGGATGAGACTGTTTAAAGATTAAGCATTTTAGGATTAAGTGTGAAACTCCGAAGGCCCTGAAGGTCTGGGGGCACTCTTGAGCGTGGGTAGGAGGAGTGGGGGTGAAGTTCGGGTTCCGGAGGGAGCCCTAGTGAGGGAGGGCCTCCCCCTTGTGAAGGACCTCAGCCTGGCACACCTGGCAGCCCAGGCCCCTCGGCCCCCCAGATCACCTGTCCTCAGTGTGGGCTTCCTCTCACCCCTCAAGTGCTCAGGGGCCTTCTGGAGAAACCATGCCCCACGACAGTCCTGCCCCTGTTAAAACGGCAGCGTGTTGGAGAGGCCAGAGTCGGATTGGTCCGAGCAGCCTCACATACAACATTTAACTTTACCCAGTGAGGGAGGTTCTTTGCATTAGGGTCGGATGTGGGAACCCGCTCAGAGAGGTTTAGATACAAGGCAAGGTCTCGCCGCTCACAGGAGGGGGACCTGGGGCTGCAGATGGGGGCAGGTGGGGAGAGGGAGAACGGGACACCCAGGTGGTGGCCTGCCTGGGCAAGCCCAGAAGCCTGACCTGTGCCAGGGGACTGGATGGGGCCAGACCCAGAGCACCAAGCAGATCTCGGGGTGCTAAAAGCGTTCTGCCGAATCGCCTGGCTGCATCTCCATCCCCCACCCCAAAGTGCCCTGGGAACACCGCTCAGGAGGAGGGGGCTGGGGGGAGGGGGCACTGCCATGCTGGCAGGCTCCAAATTAGCTGAGCTTCTCCCCACTTACGGGCGATGGGTGGAGGTAAGGGGAGAAAGGAGGGAGATCTGGCACCAGGGCCAGGTGCAAGGAGAGGGGTGCAAGGAGGGGTGCAAGGAGAGGGGTCCCCAGGGCAGGAGTGGGGAGACAGAGGGCGCCTGGCTGTATCCACAGAGACTGGTTTCGCCACATTGGAGCCCTACCAGCCAGGCCAGGCCCTCCTCACTGTCCTCACGAGGGGGGCGGGGCTGAATGGGACAGTGACCAATATTCCAGGGGGACTCAGTCTCCCTGCCCCAGTGCGGGTGAGCTCCCCCTCCAGGCCTCCCCGTCGTCCTCTCCCCCTCCCTGCACCCGCCCCCAGCCCACCCAGGCCCCCTCCCGGGCCAGGGCTGAGGTCGCTGCTGCTGGCAGTTCGGCTGCCAGATTCAATTAACTAATTCCGACAAGACAGATGTGCTCTTCCCAGTCGCCTGCCGCCGGGCAGAGAGGCAGCTCCCCGCGGGCGGGTGGGGTGGTGACATCACGGTGGCCGCTGACGTCATGGGCGCCAGCTCCGGAGTCCCGCAGCGACCGGGACCATGCTCCCCCCACCCCCTCTGCGGAGTGCGAACTGTGTGCGTACACGTGTGTGCGCGCGTGTGTGTGCGCGCGCGCCCGTGTCTCTCCTTGCGCAGTCCCCCATGGGGACTCCCTGGGCCTCGAAGGTTTCCACGGGGGGGCGCAGTTTGGCCCCATTAGGCCGCCCATGACCTCCTCTCTCTCCCGCTCCCCTTCCTCTTCTTTGCTCTTGGATTTCGCTGCCCTCCTACCCTGCCCTGCCCCCACGTCTTTCCTTGGCGCACAGCAGGCCCACAGGTGTGCCGCCCCGCGCACACTCAGGTGCATGCCCAGGGGAGGACAAGGCCACACGGACGCACACGCGGGGTGGGCAGAGCGGACTCCCAGTCGCACGTGCGTGCGCACACGGGCACACCCACGGCTCCTGCAGGGTCCCCACCGCAGCGTGGCCTCAGGCCCTCTCAGGCTCCCGGGTCTCCAGCAGGGGGTTGAGAAAGGGGCAGCAGAGGGGGGATGGGAGGCTCTGTCAAGGACACCAGCAAGGAAAAGGGGAAAAAAATGAAGTGGAAGAAATAAAAGGCTTTTAAGGCTGCTCTCTCCAAGTAGTTGATGTCTTGGCGGCGATTGCGGGCAATGAAATATTGTGCTCTCTGATTGCTTAATGCATGGGCGCCCCGCAGCCCCCTCCCCTGCCCAGAGGCAGTCCCCTCCCCCCTCCCCGCCCCTCCCCCTCCCAGCCCTGCCAGGCGACCTGCCTCCTTGCTCCCAGAAGGGCTGAGTGTGTGATGGGGCACAGCGGATTCCCACTTCCAGCTTGGCACTGACCCCAGGAGGGGCTCCAGAGACTACAGCTGCCTCGGGGCCCAGCCCAGCATGGGCAGGGGTGGAGAGCCCAGCTCTGGACTGGGACCCCTGCCCAGGCCTGGTCCGGGGGGCCTTGAACTGAGCCCCCTCAGCAGGGGGAGCATGTGAGGATGCAGGGTGGCTGGCAGGGAAGCAGGAGCCCGAGCTGCTGAGGTTCTTGGAGACTGCTAAGGGGAGGGAGGGGCGGGGTGGGGGGGCTGGGGCTGGGGGCTCTCGGCTTAGTCCTCAGCTTTGGTCGGAGACAGCCGGCGATGGCCAGAGACCTGGCCTGCTGCCCCGTCCCACCCCAGCTCACGGCTTCCTGGCTCTGTGACCTTGGGCAGGCTCCCAGCCTCCCGCCTGAGCTCCACACCGGGAAGGATGGAGCAAATAATGGAACTGGCCTCACAGGGTTATTGGAGGATTAAAAGAGAAAATATATGCAAAGTGCTCAGCGCAGGGTCGGTGCAGGGGGCATACGTGAAGCTGATTATCTCTGCGCTCTTACTGCCGCCAAGCCCTTCCCTAGGACCCGGAGCTGGGAGCAGTCTGAGAGGGGGTCCTCCCCAACACCCCCTTCCCCTCCTCCTCTCCGCCCCAAGCATCTGCACCCCACCCCGCCCCCGGCAACTGTTCACTCTGCGCCTTTCTGTCAGAGCCACCAAATTGGCCAAATCTCCGTAATGCTAAAAAATTGGCCCATTAGCTGGCAGGGAACATTGACAGGAGGGGAGAGTGTTCTGTATTGTCCCCACGAATGTGCGGGGCGGGGGGGTGCGTGAAGGGAGGGGGCCCCTGGGCTCCCCAGGGGAGCCAGCAATGCCCAGGGAGTGGACAGCTGCCAGGGTTCCTGCTTGTGTGACTGTGTGTGTGTGTGTGTGTGTGTGTGTGTAGGGAGCTGGAGCACCCCTGTAAGCCAGACATGCACTGGGGCTTTCCTAGCATCACCCTATTAAACCCCACAACAGCCCAGAGCCTCGGTGCTGCTGTCTCCCATGTTACAGACGAGAAAACAGAGGCTCCGAGACCAGACGGCTCCAGCAAGGCGTCGCGGTGTCAGGGGCAGGGCGATTCCCCCGGCTGAAGCCCACTGACCTCCGTGGAGCCCCCTTTCCAGATACTCCAGCGACCCCCAAAGGCCCCAGGAGCCCCTCTGTCCTCTGGCCCACCTCCCAGCCCTGCCCACATGGCTTCTCACTGCTGGGGAAGCTGGCCAGCGAGTGTCTCATTGGGGTCCGCCATGCCCAGTGGCTTCTGTGTGGGGGGAATCCAGTGGGGTGCGTGTGTGGGGTGGGGGCGTCCATCATGTGCCTGGAGGAGGACGGGAGGGCGCTCAAGCTGTCTGGCTCCCCCAGCTTCCCTCCTGGGGGTGCTGAGGCAGGACCACCAGCTGGGCCCTGGTCACTGGCCCAAGCTCATCTCTGCCCCCCTGTGCATGAGCCCGCAGGGCCTTTTCCAATGAGGACACAGACTTCAAAGGGCTGTGACCAGTTCACAGCTAGGAAGTGACCCTGGGGGTTTTGTTCTTTTGCTCCGACAATGGGGAGCGGCCCCAGGGGGTGCTGCCTCTTAGTTTCATCATGAAAATGTTTCCATTCATCCTTTCACTCCAGATGAAATACCCCCTAGTGCCCCCACTGTGCATAGGAGACAGGCAGGGAATAAGACCCTTCCCTACCAGCCCCCCACCCCCCGCCCCAGGCTGCTATGGGCCCTCACCCGGCTCCCAAGGCCCCCAGCCATGGCAGCCCCACTGGCACCCCTCGCCTCTTCCCTCCGTGCCCCACTTCACTCTGATGCCAGCTACCGAGCCGCACAGCCATGCTCACCATGCCGGCCCTCGACAGGCAACCTCTTGGGGTTCAGGACCCCCAACCTTGCCTTTGCAGTCCTCCAGCCCCCATTTCCCACTCACATCTGCTCTCAGGCAGGTGGCAGGTACTTGGCTGGTCCCTGAGAGTCCAGCTACCCTCTGGGCGCCCCCCTGACTAGTACATTAAGGTCAGCGCCCAGGGCTGGAGGGAGCGAGGCTGGCGGCCTGGGGCGGCCTTCTCCTCGCTGCAGTCTGGCCGTCTCCTGAGACATCCCCGAGGCCCCCTGAGCTGTGGCCTGCTGCCTCCCGGGGTCACCGACTCCTTGCCCGCCACTCTCGCCACCCACCTACCTCAGCGTGGCCCTGTCCGCTGGAGGTGGATGGCTCCCCGCAGCCAGCCTGGTCCAGACAATGAAGCGCGTTGGGGGCGCGGGCAGGGGCCTGGCGACAGAAAGAGAACCCGGCTCCTCAGTCACCGCGGCGCCTCTTGGCGCTCTCCTCCCTCTGGGGCCCAGAGAGTTCAGGCAGAGGGTAGGCCTGGGGTCGGACTGCAGGGTCCAGCAGGGGCCGAGGGGGCCAGCTGCTGCCTCAGGAGGCTGGGCCGGAGGAGGGGTGGCTCCTGAGTAGACCAGGGCCCCACTGCCGACTCTGCTCCCCTCGCCCTCTGCCCTGGTTCCCCAGGCAACTCCACGGAGAGGCAGGGTGCCCAGCGGTGTGACTGGGCTCCAGCGTCAGGCAAGGTAAGTCAAGTTCACCTCTGCTGCTCCTTGGCTCTGGGACCTCGGGCAAGTCCGCCACTGTCAGTAGGTTTGGAGGCAGGTTCCCCCCTCGTGAGGGTGAGGCCCGACGGCAGTGGCGGCGGTGGTCTGGATGATGGTGCTGCTGGTGGAAGCGATACCTGAGAACATGACGGTGGTGACGGTTACTGCTGAGACCGCGATGGCGGATGGAGATGATGACGGATGGACGTGGTGAAATGACGCTGACCACAGAGAAGGTGTAGTGATGATAATGGTGCTGGCGATGAGCTGGTGGAAATTAGTGTGACGGTGAAGACAGCAAAGTTGAAGGAAAAGTGGTGATGACAGAGGTGGCAGATGGTGGTGGTGCTGATGGTGGCAAGATGCAGGGGATGGAAAGGACGGGCGATGTCATTCCAAGACCAAATGCAGGGAGACAATTTGAGGGTGAGAAATAGCGGGTACAAAGCACAGTGGTGCTGGGCCTCCCTGGTGGCACAATGGGTTAAGCGCAGCACTGTGAAGCTACCCAGAGCCACTGCAGCACGAGTTCGATCCCTGGCCAGGGAGCTGCCCACAGGGCGCAGCAGACCTCTCCTGTCTCCCCACTGCTCCCCTCAGCAGTGTACTTCAGTAGATCCGCCTGTTTTGCTCCCCACTCTGTCTCTGGTGAGCCCTCTCACCCCCCACACCTCTGGCCTGCACCCCAGCTTATACACATAAATAAATAAAAAATGTTTAATAAAACAAAAACAAAAAAGCAGAACGGAGCTGCTTGGCGGCCCTTTCACCTGCCAGCTCACCCCCAAACCAGCATAGAAGGTCCTGCCTGGCTGACTCTGACTGGCCCCTAGTCCAGACTCAGGCTGGCCACGGGCTGTTGGCCCCATGCAGGAAGCATCTTCAGGCCCTGATGGACAGGCCAAGCCTGGGTCCTCCTGCCCCCAGGTGCCAGCAGGTGACCAGGGGGTCCAGAGTGGCCTGGTGCTGGCCTTGGGCAGGGACCCCCCAGGCTGTGACCCTTCCCTTGGGTCTGAGAAGCTGAGGGTCAAGCTGGAGGAGGGCAGGCTCCGTAGGAGGGGCGTTTGCGGGGCTGGAGCGGACAGTCCGTGCAGTGTTCTGGGGTCAGACCTGGCAGACCCAGCTCCACCACTGACAAGCTGGGCGGGGGTCTTGTCTGTTTCTTAATCCCGCGAGTCCGGGCTTTGTTGTTGCCATTAATAACGGCGTCTACCTGGTGGCAGTTACTTTTCACATCCTGTGAGTTGGGAGATCAGCAAGATTCCTGGCACCCGGGGGGCCTGGCGATGCCGCCGGCTCACTGCGTTCCTGTTGGCTCAGACGGGCTACCAGAGCCTGGTCAGCGAGCCCCTGGGGTGCTCGGGGCTGGGCAGGGGCTGCGTGGGGGTTCCTGCCCTGGGCCTCCTGCTTGGGGAGCATCTGGGCTCAGCTGCTCTACCTCCCTGCCTCCCGCCTGTGCCAGGCGGGCCTCCACTGCCCCCTCCTCCCTGCCTTCCCCCAGCCCTCTCCACGGGCTGGCGAGGGCTCTGACGTGTGAAATAAAAAGGGATTTTAATTACCTCTCAGCAAAACAGCAATTAGAGAGAATCACAGCACAACAGCGGCCCCCTCCTCCATTCCCCCTCACCCCCCACTTGCCAGGTCTGCCTGTCCCCCCTTTTCTCAAGCCCCCACCCAGCTCTGAGAATGATGTAATAGGAAGTCCTCCAATTCAACTCAGGCTTCTGCAAACCAGGTCCGGGCAGGGGGGCCAAAGGACAGAGGCGGTCGGAGCAGCTGATGGGGCAGGTGGTCTGAAGGGCCGTGGGGAAAGCCCCCCGAAAAGGACAAGGGCCGAGTGTCCAGGTGGGGCACCCCTGCGCGTCCACACCTTGGATTCAGCCAGCACCCATTTCCAGGGGGTCCTGGTACGTGCTGATCCCGTGGGAGAGGGTGGCTAGCGCGTGTGCACCCACTAAGCAGTGAGAGGTCGGCCCCCCGGAGCAGCCCCTCAGGCTGAGCTCCTCGCCTGGGAGCCGCGCCTCTCGGGCAGGCTTTTAAAGTAATTGCCTGTGACCCTGCGCCAGCCCGAGCCCCCCTGGCGGTCACTTCTCTGTCCATCCGCACGGCCTGGGGCAGCGGGCACTGCATTTGGGAGGGGGCCAGGGCGGGAGGGGCAGGGAGTCCCCACAGGTGGCCTGAGGCTGGGGGCGGAGGTGGTGGGTGGCTGATTGAAGCGGTAATTGCAGGCAGCGGGGCTTAGCTAATGCATGTTATGATTAAGCCCCATTACCAGGGAGGAAACTGAAGCGTGGGGTGGAGGCGGGGTGTGCAGGCCGACTGTGGGGGCCACGCTGGGGCTGATGGACAGCATTTCTCCTGGGCCGGGGGTGGCTGCTGCTACCCTCGTGGTCCGCTCCCCAGGGAGCTGCAGCGGACAGGAGCCCACCAGCTGGGTGGGAGGGGCCGGAGCTCAGAGTGGGAGCAGCACCCCCAGACGTGCCCACCCCCAGGGCAGAGGTCTGAAAGCCCCTATTCGGTTTGCTTGGGTGAGCAGCAATTTCCTGGTCATCAATCTTGGGGTTCCTGTGGCTGTGTCAGCCTCAGCCGGGGAGCCCTGTCGCCGGGCTGTGGAAGCAGAATGGCTGCCCCTGGACCTCTGACAGGCGGGGCCTCAGTTCCTCCCCATCTGTGGGTGCCCTTGGCGCCCTCAGGTGCCCCTCACCCCCACTGGCTGTGGGTAGGCCACGCCCGAGCCCCCGGACCCTGTAACGTGGGCCCAGGAGCCTGACCCACTTGCTCCTGCAACGGCTCTCAGCGCCCTTCCCTCTGCAGAGGCCCAGAGAGGTCACACGGCTTTCCCGAGAACACACAGGAGGGCTGGGTCAGGCCTCGGTGGCCCTAGTGCCCCAGCGGCGTGACTCCGTGAAGGTCACTCAGCCTCTGGGGTCCTGCCTGCTGCCTCAGTAACTGGGGCCGCTGTAGCAGACGTGATGCGATCAACTAGCCCTCAAAGCCCAGCACCTGCCCAGAGGTGCCCCTCAGGTGCCTTTGCCCTTGGGCTCTGTGGCAGGCAGACCTCAGATGTCCCCTGCCACTCCTGGTGCACACACACACTTCGCCCCACCACCCTGCCAAGCACGAGACTCGGCGCCCCGAGGCAGAGGCTTTGCAGCTGGAATAAAGGTTTGAGTCGGTTGGCATTGAGGGGCGCTCACCAGTCATCAGTCCTTACCTGGATCCTTTAAAGACAGTGTCTGGGGCTGGCCGACGGGGGGACAGCCTCCCAGCCTCCAAGGGCCCAGTGGTGGAGCGAGATGGCCCGCGGGTGGCTGAGGGGGCCGCGCCACGAGGCGAGGGCAGCGGGCCACTTCCAGACAGAGCGCGGCTCCCGGGCGGTTTCCAGCAGCACGGGGCCTACACCCGGGAGAGCTGAACCCGCAGGCCGCGCTTGGAAGAGGCGCCCGGGGCTCAGCAGACCTGGACTTCAGGGAGGGGGTGTCCTAAGCGGAGCCCCCGACTTCTGCCGCTGCCTGGACCCGACCAGCAGAAACTGGGATAATAATAATAAACTTGGGATAATAAATTTGTGTTTTACGTGGCTAGTGTGTGGCGACTAGCTGTGCAGCAACAGGAAGCCAGTAGCCTTCCCTGGGAGCCTGAGGAAGGCCCAGGGACGTCCTGGCCGCAGGCGAGCCTGATGCTGGGCTGGGGCACCCTGAGGTGACCGGTTGTGGGGCCGGAGCACCCGCCAGGGGCTGTCGGGGAGGAGGGGAGGGCAGACACCGGGCGTCCAGGCCCCTGCTGCAGCGGGGTTGGGGGCCAGGCATCCGCTGCCTGTCTTCAGCTCTGACTTATTAGAGGGCCCAGGGGGTGTCCGTGGGGGGCCCTCACCAGCCCACCGCGGCCGCCCAGGCAGGCGGTCGGCAGAGGCGGGCGTGGATGTCCACGTGACGCCCAGGCCCTCAGGAGAGCGCAGTTCCGGCTCCGGCCCTCACCCACAAAGGCCACAAGGAGCCCCTGATGCACCCCTCCCCCTCTCTGGTCTGGGGGGAAGCCCCACCCAGGGCGGGGTCCTGTGTCTGGCCCCCAGAGTCCCTCTGCCTGCTCCCCTCTGCAGCCCTGCGCTCTCCCCTGCAAGGAACAATTAGTGGCCTCTGCTTTAATTAGCTAACGATCCCCTTCAGCTCCAATCACTTGAAATGATGATGGAGTGCTGGGGGCGGGGCTCGGTGACCTATGGGGGGAGGAAGAGGCCCCGGGTCCTGCTGGGTCTCCCAATGGCCTATCTCAAGGCTCCGCTCCTTGTAGGCCCAGGCGAGGGGCCTTGAGGACCCTGACAGGAAGGGGTGCCCCGGGCCCACTTTCCCAGTCCCCCCTGCACCCCCATGGCCTAATTTGCATCTTGCAGCAGGAGCCCCGCCTGGTCTGGCCTGTCTGTCAAGCGGGAGCTCAGGGACCTGTCAGAAAGGGCCTCAGGCTCTGGGCCCACCCCACCTCCCTTGCCTCTGTCAGGCTGGCCTCCACCTTGGCTCCCTGGGGAGGAAGGATGGGCGATGGGAAAATCTGGGGTCCCAAAGGAGCTGAGGACCAGAGTCCAAGAAAACACCGAGTCACAGATGCCCGCAGCAGACTGAAGCTCACAGGCCGCTTCAGCAGGGAGACCCAGGAAGGGGCCTGGGAAGTGGGGTGCCTGCAAGGGGGGCCAAGGCTGGGGAGCAGAGCATGGGGGTCCTCCTGAGGTGCCAGCTGGCTCCCCTCGCTCTGTCCCCCCCGTCCCACTGCCGAGCTGCCCTGTCCTCTCCCAGCACAGAGGGCCTGTCGCGGAGACCTGGACCCCGACAAGGCTCACGTCTCAGCTTTGGAACCTGGGAGCTGCTGACTGGGGCCACTTGCCTTCCTTCTCTCGGCCTCAGTTTCCTCCTGCGTAAACTGGAACCAAAGACGGGGCCCCCTCGTGGGAATCCTCAAGACTGGGCATGGTGAAGCCGGCTTGGCGCAGAGGGGGCACTGGGGGTGCCCCCCACATGTTATTATGGGCTGGACCCACGGCTGGGGCTGTTTCTCCAGACTGATGTGGGGCCTGGCCCGGTCAGGCCGGGCCAGCCTCAGGCTCCAGGCTGGGCACGAAGTGGCCACACCGCTCTCTGCCACGTCCCTCGCCGAGGCGGCCTCCCTGGGGTGGGGACTCCCTTGGTGTGGGGACTCCAAGGGGGTCCTGGAAGTTTGAGAAAGACCTAAAGAAGGACAGGGGAGCGGAGATGAGACCCTCAGACGGAGGGGGTGGCCTGAAGGAGGGTGGGGGTGTCCTTGGAGGAGGGGGCACTCGGGGGCATGTGAGCCCCGAGACCCGAAAGGGGCCTGGGCCAAATGAGGGGGCCTCAGAAGCCACGGGCAGGGGCACAAGGGTGCGGGCAGGAGGGGGCAGGATGCAGGGATGCCGGGGCCAAAGGGAAGAGGCCCGCCCGGAAGGACGAGAGGACTAGGCCAGCGGTGAGCCGGGCGGGACGGGAGGCGGGCAGGGCCGGAGGCGAGTCTCCTCGAGGCTGCCCCTGGGGACTTGCCCTGAGGCAGCGACCAGAGAGGAGCAGCTCAGGCTGACCTGGGCTTGGACCACAACAAGCGTCCTGGGCGGCACGGACAGGTGGGACCTCGGGTGCCCCTGCATGGCCGCCCCCATCCAGGGGATGGGCAAGAGTGGGAGCCAGGAGGGCAGGCCTACGAGGGCCCAGAGGGAGGGCGAAAGGCAGGACGCCAGGTGAGGCCTCAGGGTTTGGAGACAGACAGGTTTGGGGGACGGTGAGTCCTGAGGTGTGCCGTGACATGGAGGGCTTCTGTGCGGGAAAGACCAGGTGGGCCCGCGGGGCAGACCCTCAGCCGCAGCCTCCTGCTGCCTCATTTCCTTAAAATACAGAGATGTCGGGGCCTCCCTGTGGTGCAGCGGGTTAAGCGCCGCGCTGTGGAGCTGTCGGGCAGCTGCTGCGGCGTGAGTTCAACACCCAGCTTGGGAGCTTCCCACAGGGCGCAGCAGACCTCTCCTGCCTCGCCCGCTGCTCCCCTCAGCAGTGGATTTCGGTCGATCTGCCTGTTCTGCTCCCCACTCTGTCTCTGGTGAACCCTCTCCCTGCCCCTCGCCTCTGGCCTGCACCCCAGCTTGGATGCATAAATAAATACATCTTTAAAAACAAACAAACAAACAGAGATGCCTCATGGGCCTAGGTGCTCACGCTGAGGAGGACACAGAGCTTGCCTACCTAGGGGACGGTCGGGGGTCCTTCAGTTGCTTGTGTGGTTGTCGTTGAAGTCTTTCAAGACCAGAATTTCTATCTTTCTCGTATGAAAAAAAACTGACCTAGAGGTTGGTAGGTGACCCCAGAGAAGAGTCTGTGTGTAATGGGGTAGAGGTCTGGGAGTAAGGGGGTACAGAGGAGGAGAGAGGCAGCTCCCTCTTGTCTGGTGCTGGGTCTCCCAGGCAAGGAGAAGTCTGTATAGAGCCTAGAGTGTGGGGTGTGTGTGGGGAGCCGGCTAGGTACAGCCTGGCCTGGAGGGATACTTCACAGGGGCCCTGCCCAGCTGTGTAAGAAGGTTCCAGGCTGGGCTCTGGGCTACGTGGCTGGTAAGATGAAGGAAGTTGTAGGGGCCTAAGGAGGGCGAGCCAGATGCAAGGCGTGCATCTCGAGGAGGAGCGGGGATGGGAGCAGGGTGTTCCGGGCAGTGGAACAGTGAGTGCTAAGACCCTGAGGCGCACAAGAGCCAGCTACGTTCTGGGAAATGAAAATAGATGAGAGCAGCCGAGAAAGAGGAAGGTGGGGGTGGGGAGATGGACAGAAAAAGGACTGGGAACAGGAAGAGGCCGCTGCCTCGGCCACGGTAGGTGTGAGCGCTGAGGAGGGGTGAGGACGGGGCCGGGGCCAGCGGCCAGTGGGGCCAGGGCTGCTGTCCAGGCTGGAGTGGGCACAGTGAGGTGATGGTCATAGCTGGGGGGCTAAGCTGGGGGCCTGCCTGGGGAGACTCCTCTGTCGAGCGAGGGCCAGGACGTTTGGGGAGGTGATAGGCCAGGCCGGGGTGCCCAAGGGCCAGGGATCTGAAAACAAGTTGGGCGCAGGCCCGGCCCTTCCTCATTGCCCCCCCAGGAGCAGACACTACAGGGGCTGACGGCGCCTCAGCCATCTGGCCCTAGCGGCAGGGCGGAATGACAATGGACCGGGTGGCGGGGGATGTGGGCCTTTGGGGCCTCAGACTGCTGCGGGCACCCCGTTTTCTGAGAAGAGTTGAGTCAGCAGTGTGGCAGCGACCCCGTAGTCTCCAGCCTCTTCCTGCCCCCTCCCTGCCACCCCGGCCACTTGGGAGACTCATTTCATTTCTCAAATTAAAAATCCATTTTGCACTGTGAATAATAGATGGAATGAGCCCCGGGAGGCTGGGCAGAGGACAGGGAGCTGCGGGGAGGGTGTTTTCCAGGGCACAGACCATCCCAGAGCTGTGGATGGTGCGGCTGGCCAGGAGGGGGGCATGCCCCAGAGCAGAGGCAGGGCTGGGGGTTCAGCCCCTGTGGACCCCCAGGCCTGTGGGCTCCAGTAGCAGGCCAGTGGGGGACCAGCCTGCCCCTGCACCCACCCAGAGGGGCACAGTGTCCCTTCTGTCACCGCGGGCCCCAGGTTGGCCCTGCCAGGCTGCAGGTTGGCAGGCTTCCCCCGGAGAGAAGCACTTTGCCTCACTTGGTGAGAGCTGGGGAGCTGTGTCCCCAGGGTGTCAGGGATGTTCTGAGCCCCTCCCCTCCCCAGACCCTGCACCCCCCACCTCCAAGGCAGCTCTGGTCAACACCAACCCACCCCTCCCCACCCCACCCCCAGCTGGGCACACAGCTGCGTCGCTTGGGATTTGGCTGGGCTTGGCTGTGCGTGAGTCAGGGGGTCACCTTGACATTTGGGAAGGAGCTCTGGGAGCCCCCAAAAGAGAGTGAGGGAGCTGTGTCCGCTGCTCCCCTCTGCTCCCCTCTCCTTCCTGAAAGGGGCAGAAGAGCAGAGGTGAGGCTTGGTCAGGCCATTGTGGGGCACAGAGGGGGTACTAGGACGGGCAGCCTGGGGCCCAACCCCCAGTCCCCAAACTCCATGGGCCCTGGGTGCTGGGCTCAGGCTGGGTGGGTGAGAAGCCTCTGGGGAGGGGTGGGGGATGAGGGGCTGTGCAGAGCAGGGGCGAGCGAGCCTGCCTGGGAGGAGGAACAGATCAATGGCAGCTGAGGGGCCGGAGAGGGATGGCCAGAGGGGGCCCCATAACCAACCTGGGAAGGCGGGGTGGAGGGGGGGGCCTGGGTACCCCACCCTCAGTGACGGGAGAAGCAGGGTCCCCGGGGATGCCTGTTTGCCTTTGCGCCTTCTGTCGGAAGAGAGTCAGCTCCCTGAGACAATATCCATTTTTATATTTCTTGGAAATTTCACGGCATTCATTTCAGGGAAAATAAAAGCTGTCATTGCTGGAGAAATGATACCAATCAGGGCCTGAAAAGGCTGGAAAATTATCCTCCTGGAGATGGAACGTTGAGGGAAAAATGCAGATTAAAAGCACAAAGAGCCACTTTGCCACCGCCCTGCCCTCCCCTCCCCCACGGAATCACCCATTTTACATAATTCCACCTTCCCTCATAGAATTAACCGGACCCAGGAAGAACCCATGGGGTGGAGGAGGACCCCGAATAGCCAGAGGTGGAGACAGAGAGTCCCCAGGACAGCGGCTTAGAGACGGACAGACGGACACACAGGGGCAGGCAGAACGGGGGCAGATGGCCACTCGGCAGGGCCAGCAGCTGTGCTAAGGAGCAGTCCTGGGGGTACAGGGGTGGGGGCTCCTCAGTCCCCGCCCTGCCGTGGTTTCATCAGGTGGGGCTCCACGGCAGCGCGAGCTGCCCCAAACGTCCATCCGGCCTGCAGGCTGGACCATCAGGCCTGGGAGCACTGGCATTTTGCAGGTCCCCTGCCAGGGGCGCAGGCACCAGGGGGGAGTCAAGCAGAACGGAGAAGGCAGAGACACGGGAAACACTCCCACTCGTGCCAGAAGCCCAGGTGCCCGGTGCCCCGGGTGGGCCAGGCCCGCGGGTGCCCTGGTGAGCAAAGCAAGAAGGCCAGAGTCCAGGGACTGGGGGGGGGGGGGGCGCCGGGGGGGAGGGCCTACATTTAAAAAGCAAGTTGAACTAGAAGAAGGGAGAGGGTAGATAAACGTGGAGCCCCTACCT